>AFRD01000239.1:0-51483 GCA_000222875.2 Periglandula ipomoeae IasaF13
GCTAGTATCGTTTTGGGCCATACGAGCCCTCAATTGTAATTGCCCGTCTTATCTGCAAGAATAAAGGGGGGCGGGCAGGTAATAACAGTAGTTCCAGCCACAGCTGCAGGTAAAATGGAGGTTTCGGTCGATACCTATGAACCCGAGCACTATGCATGCGTTGGAACTGAATTGGATGATGTGTGCGTTGGTGGTGCTGCATTTACGTGGCCGGTGCCACCCATGTCAGAAAGTCGCGCGCGTCATGCCTGCAGAGCCACGGTATCGAATGTAATATCCCACACAATCCTGAATTGTTCTTTGCACCGACTCTCCTGTTCGTGCCTTGGGGGGCCCAACAAATAAAGGGTGCGAGAAGGGCAAAAACCTAGGGACAGCGACACCCGGCCCTGGACCCTTCAGCTAATGGTCAAGCCACTTTTCTGCAAAGCTCTTGTCTTTCGGAAGCCAATGAGCCCTCTGGTTTAGTATCGAATGCACTGGCCCCTTCCTCTGACCATTTCTCTACGAGCCTGTGTAGCAAGAGAGAAATTGCAGAAATCTCATCAAATTGAAGAGGAAATATTATCTTCGTCGTCGATTCGGAATACCATAGCTGCTCCACGAAATCACCATAACCACGTAACAAGTATCGAAACGTATTCAAGACCTGATATCATGTATAACGCTACACTGAGCATCGTGGAGGGACGATGATCGCAATTGACAAGGATGATATCCGGTTCGGACTACGTGCTGCGCCCGCCAACTACAGTTACCAGAGTTGAGGAACCGCGGGTAGTCATGTCCATCTGCTCACTGTTATGAAAGACCTTCGACCGCCAATCTAGATGAATATCGATGTCGGCATGCCTGTACAACCTTGGTCGCTTTACTGACGGCTACAATTTGTGCGTAATTACCCAGCCGCAAGCGTTCTCGTGGCTGAGGATCAGAGCAAAAGGTCCATTGACTGCCTGTGGCTTTGCACAAGGCCTGAGTCACGAAGTAGCAGTGCTCCATCTTTAATCCTTGGACGTGCAGTAAGATGTCGTCTAGGGTTGGATTGGATGAACGGTGAAAAGTCACTGGCGACGGTAGCCATAGAAGGATTGCGGCCAAGCCTAGCAAGGCGTCAACGTCGCTGCCGATAGAATCATTGCTCTTTCCTTATGCCGAGAAAACTTTTCGTACTAGACATATTCAGGTCTTGTCTGGGCGATCTCTCTGGAAATTTGACAGCCCCCTCCTTCCTTGCTGGTCATGCTAGGGTAGCAGGGTGAGAAGCCCAAAGGACTGGATTGGTTGACGTGTTATAAGCCCGTGGATGAGACAGACCGAGGGACCACAAGGCTGATCTCCCGAAAACAGCGACGGCCCCCGAGCTCGGATCTTGTTGATCTCAAGTTGGACAAATAGCTGGCCAGCCACATCTCAGTCCAGCACACCAAATGGAGCGTATTGCTCGCAGGAGAGCAGTGGATCTACCAGGGTTTTTCGGGGGGTTCAACCTTTTACTCCAAGACTGTCGCTGTTCGGACGATGACTTCGGGCCCAACACTGTACATGTCTCAAGGACTCCAAACGCGTAAGCTTCAAATCGCAAGAGGCCATCAAAGACAAACACTTCCATCCAATCAATGGTACATGGACTCCTCCTCTCTCCCAGAGGATAGAACGAAACTTGTGCGGAATCTGATGCGGCAGACCAGATACGACTTCATATGTTTGCAGGAAAGGTGTAGGGTGCCTGCGCTGGTAATATGTACAGATACGTCTCCTCGTGGTAAGAGGCGAGCAGTAAGACCTGCAGTCGACACCACAGTTGGAGGACCTAAGCCCTTTCTAGTCCAGGCCAAGATCGCTAGGTGGTCAATTATAACCAAGGAATGTTTTTTGAGACCAAGACAATCGGACCATTGTTGCTATAGAAGGTTGCAGCCGATGGAGAGAGCAGCACTAGTTCGAACGACACCCGTATTACTCGGAAGAGAAACGGGTCCCATGGCTGGAGCTCTGTTATCTGGTCTCCGGCTGGGCCAGCGTAGTATGCGATGTGTAATGTCAACTACGGTGGTATAAGCTTGGAGGCGTTAGAGCCACGATCCAACCGTCAGGGGATGCGAGCCTCGGATGGGGACCATCAGGATACCTCAGGCTGCTAATTCGCCTAGATGACGATGAGTGGCCTCTGGCAGTTGGGCTCACCGGAAAGGGCCCACACGATCGCTAGGGGGCTCTGTGGAGGGAAGGAGCTCTCGCGGGCTAAGCGACAGGCTCTCGTCTGTTAACAGGTGTCAGGACCGACAGGGCAGTTGACAGGGCAGTTGACAGGGACGGGCAAGGCAGGAGCCAGAAGGAGCCACGGAGCCACGGAGCCACGATCCCAGCCTCTGCACCGAGCCCAGGATGGCAAGAAGAGCTTGGCCCAAGCCACATCGAACAGTTGAGCGAGCCCAGTTCTTCCAATGTGGCCTAGAAAAATCTAGACTATACTCAGGCTCTGGTGGTTGACGGGTGAGAGTGAATGCTGGGACTTTGCTCAGAAGCCTGACGCCAACGCACCTGGCTCGGTATATTGATTGCGAATACATGGAACGTTGATACAAGCATCAAATATGGGTTGCTAGCCAAATTGACGAGTCGGCACGCTTCTAGAAAGATGAAGGCGTGGACGGGCGATGTCCTTCACACGCGCAAAGCTCCATGTTTCCCGCTGCGTCGCGAGGAGCTTAACAGTGGGCAATGACGCGCCCTTGCGCTAGACCATAAGCGCTCTAACGCCAGCTGGATGCACTGGCGCTGGCGCTGGTGCTGGGGCTGCAGACCAGGCATGACACTGATGGGCCGCAGCTCAAGCTTGACGGCTTGCAGCGTCCACTTGGAATCTCCCCGTCACAGCCTGGCAGGCCCACTATCCACCATCAACCACCACCACACGTCGATGCATCCACTTGGGCATTGCACCAGGCCTGTCCAGCGTTGACGAACATCTGACGGCCAACACTTAGGCAAAGGCTACTCAGCTCAACTCTAGGAAGTGTGCCATCGTCGGCACATCCAGCCGACGCTTGATGGAGCCGCATCAAGAATGGTAAAGCTTTGAGAGTCTATGCCACGCCAAAACGCCAGTCCTTGATCGCGTATCGAGAAGCTCGTGGCTGAACAAATGGCGCTGGATCCGTGCTTGCTCTTGTCTGAATACTCTCAAGCCAGCGATTGCTAGACTCGGAGCATGGAGCAATACAGGCAGGTCCTCCTTCACATGGCCGGGTTTGGGATGGCTTGCTGCGACCGACCTGCGACCTGCTCGCGCATGAGGCACGAGGCATGAGACTTTGAGGCATATGAGCGCATCTCTGCTCTATGCGTGGGTTTTCCGTTATATTCTTCATGCTAACCATGCCTCTGGTATCTCCTTCGGCTGCCTACAATCCACTTTTCTTGAAATCATGTTCCCCGAGGTCACCTCTCAACCGTCAGGCATGCGCGTTATTGTCATGAAGGTCCTCAATAATTGGACACCCGACAACGACACCTTATCTCGTTTTTCTTTTCATGTGCTTGTCCACTGTAAATCTATTCCATTGTCAGAATCGTCTAGGAGACTACTGATCTTCGTAAACGTAACACAGGTAGCTTGCAACTAGGAACCATGATCTCTCCTAGATAACTCTCGTAGCTCCGGGAGGGTTAGGCGGTTGAGGTTGGAGTATTCACTCACGACCGTCAGCGTCAGGCTTCTCAAGAAATCCAGTTGGGAGAAATCCCATTTGGACATTTGTCTCAGATAATTGAGGTTTTTCTTCTTCGACAATCCGAGGCCTTGGGTCAAACAATTCATTACAGCCCGGAGGAAGCCAAGGACAGGGCAAAAAAAAAGAATCCAGGCACAAACAACACAGGCACAAAACAAGGCCCCAGTCAGCGACCCCAAGCCTTTCCTTGGGGCGCTTGGCCGACGACCTGGCTGCCCTGGATTGCTCCTGCAGGCTCGACGCTAGACGGGGCCTAGCGACGATTTGGACATTTCGATGACCAGGGGGGTGTTGGAGTGCGGGAGTGCGGGACGGGGGGACTGACAACTTCGGGGAGCTCAAGCACCCCTCAGGTCAGTGACCACCTGGCTGGCGCCGCTTTGCGTGGGCTGGAGCACTCAAACTGAGCTGACTTTGACGTTGAGTTGTTGTGGGTGGATGGTCTGGCGTCTCCTGAGCACGCGGCCTGCATTTGATGTGCAGAGGCAGAGGCAGAGGGAGAAGCAGCAGCAGCAGAGGCCACGGCCACGGTCACGGCCAAGGCCAGCCCGCAAAAGTTCAAGAGTGCAGACTGCAAGCTCAAAAAGTCTAAAGCAACCCCAACTGCCCCCAGGTGGCCCCAGTTGGTCGCCTTTCCCGTCAACTGCCCAGTGACAGCCGTCATTACTGATCCCAGTCCCCGTCCGACTCCCCATCTGGCTCCACCCCTGAGAGTTAACCGGGAATCATTACTTTGGGGGACAAGGAAAAAAAATAATTGTGCTGCTCTCCCACGACTTCCTCTTCCCCTCTCTCCTTAATTCATCTCTTCTAGCTTTCTCCACGAGAGGAGCAGGCCGAATTTGCGGATTTTTCCCTCCGCGGCCTTGCCCCGAAGCTACCAGGCTCGTGAGAACCGAACTTGATACTGTTTCGTTTCGTTTCCTCGTTTCCTCGTTTCGCCCTGTCGACCTGCCGTTTGATACCTTCTCCCCACACTCTCGTTAACGATTCCCGACTTTATACAATACGGACGCTCCTTATGGTCGTCGTTGAATACTGCTCCATGGGAGGAGCCGACGTTATCGGTTTGGTTACGTTGATTTGTTTATAATTTATTTTCTTGGTTATACAATAGATAGGGGGGTTGAACCCACGCTCGTTGAACCACCACTCGGCCCCTCAGTCCAACACTTCTATTTTCATCAAGTTTGTCAGGATACGGGACCAATACAAAATGGCTGACATGGCATCGCAACAACCCGAGTCAACACCTGGCAAGACTAGTGCCCCCAAGGACAAAAATTGTCCGTTTTACGGCCAAGCCTTTACCTCATCTTCTCTCGGACGTCACCTCGATCTGTATATCAAGGAGAAGAACCCCAAAACTTCAGATGGCATTCATGATGTAGAGGCAATTAGGAAGCTCAGGGGTGGCATCACAAGAAGACAACCTCGTGGCTCAATTGGTACTCGAAAAGACTCGACCCCTACGGGGACCCCACGCCCTTCGTCCAAAGCAGAAGCGTCGTCACAGGACAATGAGTCTTCGGCTGGAGCACCAGTGCCTCGAGATGGCACATATGCTGTTGATTCGACTCTGAGCAAATTCCCTTTCCTACCTCGATGGGAAGCAACTGGCGTCATAAACGACATCCCGGCAAAGAGCGCATGGGAAGGGGACGCAAGCTCGGAACCTGCGAAGCGACCTACTATGCAGCGAACAGTCAGCAAACAAACAGCACAAAAGGCGCAATTTGACGTGAAGCAGAAACTGGTAGACGCCATGGACACAGCTCGGGCCGCGGAGCTCGCACTGCGGGAGCTCCTTGGCTCATGGAGGGCTGCTAAGTAAGTCACCCTGCTGGTGCTTCTGCAAAAGCCCAGTCAGACAAAGTCATCATGCTCTAACAAGGCCACAGGCAACACGTTGACAATCAGTCCATGCCTTTCGAGTTTGACCCTTTATCACTGGACTTCCCAGCACTCACTTTACAATGCTTGCAACCGCCGCCGACGCTCTTTTCATCAACACAACATCCAACTTCAACATCTTGGTCTGTGCAGTCACCTGGCGAGCGAGAGTTTCGTGCATTGCAGGCATTCTTCAAGGAAGAGTTCAGAGCTTGGAAGGTCACTTGCGCGTCTGCTACGACTGCTGCTACTGAGGAACTCACCTATCCACCGTCGAGTAGTATTCAAAAGGACAGTCGCGAAACTATTAGAAGAGCGGAGAAAGCGGCAGAGAATTTGGAGAGCCAAGTAGAGGAGCACTTACAGTCTGCGTATACGGTCTGGGATTCTTTGCCTATACAAAGGCATCAAGAGCTTTGGTATCTGGAACTCGCTCGGGGGGTTGGTAGGAAACACAAGGAGATGGAGAGTATGAAGGAGCAACAACATCGTCTGAAGCAAGAAAACGCAAATTTGAAAATGCAGATTGACCAGCTCAATCGACTGCAGCAGCCACGCGAATTCAAGCTGCTGTCACCGACCACCATTCCGATAGATCGAGATGTGATTAGCTGGGTGTATGAGCAAGGGGTGAAGGGTGGCAAGAGTGTGGGATTTGATATGAAAGACCGTCACGTTGATGTTGCGACTCTAGTTACCAAATCTATCGAAAGGTGGAAAAACGTCATTACATCGACTCGTGTAACGTCTGGTGGGATGAGCGCACAGCGGCCGCTGGACCAACCAATGCAATCGGCGAATACCCACGAAAGTCCATCGGGATCCCAATCGCAAGGTGTATCTCAAGGTACACAGCAGCAGCAACGGTCAATTGGTCAACAGAGCAATTCCACCGGTAAGAGGCTGTCCATTGCTAGTACCACTGGACATGTGAGCGAACACACTGCCCCGTCCACCAGTACGACCGGACCGCCATCCATCGAAGAGGAGATCAGTGACCAGGATGCGGATGCAGAAATGGAGGACGATGACAGTTTTGCCATGATGAACGCGTCTCCTGTCAAACATTCCCACGCACCACTGCATCAGGCACCGTCGCTCGATGTTCCGCGGACCCGGGGGCTCATTCAGCAGCAAGGATCTACGCCTGATATGAGGTTTATGATGCAGAGTGGCGCAGGGAGTCCTATTGGTCGATCGACCATGGGAATGACGAGATCCATGCCGAACATGAATATCGCCATGCAAGGAAATCACATGCAAGGCGGAGACATGACTATGATGCAGCAGGTTCGCAACGATACGTTATACATGGACAACGGAATGTAAAGGAGCCACGAAAATTCAGCACTCGACAGCGGCCAGCAGCAGAACCTCATCTTGGGGCAGCTCTCGATGGCGTGGGGAGATGATGCAAGAAAACAAAATTTACCTTTGATGATTTGCCTTCCTTGGAAGGAGTAATTGTGTAACGGATAAGGAGACCTTTTTACGTGGCAGCCAGCGAAACGTTGCTCATGACATGTGTTAATACGACCAAAAGCTTTTTCTCATTATGTCTTTATTTTTTTGTTCTTACTGGGGGGACTCATATTTTCCTTTGAAAAGTTCACCCGTGTATCTTAGACTGGCGGACATGTATGTATTATGAGAACCAAGATTTTAATGCACAATATGCTCTATTTGAACTCAAGACAGAACACGTGTTAAGTTTCAAAACGAGTGAGTCGAGTTTGATATGAAGGTCTAAAGAATCAACACTCCGCCCCTCGAGCTTTATCATACCAAGTCTTCATGCTATCATACAATACAGATCTCCTGCTTCTCGTACAGCTTTATTTTATACAATGATGGTACATGAAGTGTTGTCAAGTCTTCTAAAGCTTTTCCAGCAGTGCCTTATTGCTTCAATTGCTTCAGACGCTGCTCAATCAACCTCATAGTAGGCTTCGGCACTCTCAAACGATGCGCCAGGACGAGAGCGCCCGTCAGGACGGCCAGACTGCCTGCCTGATGAGCTGCCGCCAGCGGAATGGGAACCATGTAGATCAGGGTTGAGATGCCGAGGGCAACTTGGAGGCAGACGAGGTGTACCAAGCTCAAGGCACCCTTTTTCGCATTTTTCGGAAGCGCAGCGGCTACACGGCCTGTGCGAGAGTAGGCGAAGAGTGTTATGATGGCGCAGAATGTGGACACGGCGAGAATGCGGTGATCCATCTGGACTGTGCTGGGATTCTCAAGCATGTTTCTCCACCACAGGTCGGAGCCGTCCTCTTTACGGCAATAGAACTTGTCGAAGAGTTCGGACTTGGGAGGAGTGAGACCAAGACCCATCTTGGGAAATTCGTTGTAGATCAGTCCGGCGTCGAGACCTGCGACAAGGGCCCCGGACATGATGGTAATGAAAGTGAGAGCGGTAACGGCAAACACGGAGCGACGGAAAGCGTTAAGGACTGGATTCTTGAGATCCTGAATGGCGCTCATGGCAGCCTTGGGATCAGCGAGGAGACGGTGGGTGCGCAGGATGGAGAGGCCGGAGAGGAGCATCCAGGAGTAGCAGACGAAGGCAGTCGCAAGATGGGCTGTGAGACGGTACTGAGAGACGCGAGGGTGAGACCCGGGTGCAAATAGATCGTCCTTGAGGCCGGATTTGACCATCCACCAGCCGATGAAGCCCTGAAAGCCGATGAGGGCGGATATGTCGAGGAGGTTGAATGCCATTTTGGTGGTGACTTTGCGACGAGCGATGAAATAAAGCGTTGGAAGAACGAACGACATGCCGATGAAGCGGCCCCAAACGCGGTGCGCCCATTCCATGAAATAGATCTTCTTGAACTCATCGAGGGTCATGTGTGGGTTGAGGAGCTTGAACTCGGGCGATGCACGGTATTTCTCGAACTCGTATTCCCAATCGGCTTGGGACATTGGCGGCAAGGAGCCGGTCACGGGACGCCATTCTGTGATGCTAAGTCTGTAGTTTAGAAAAGATATTAGTTATTAAATGCTTTTGGAATAGCAATTTGGCACCATTGGCCTTCATGGAAATGCACTGACCCTGATTCGGTCAACCTCGTCAATCCACCCCAAACGACGATGCCGAAAACGCTCACAGCGCTACCGATCAGCCAGTAAGCAACACTCTTGGGATTTGTCTTGGGAAAGGCCGTCTTTGCCAATTCCTGTGTTGGAGCTGATGTTGAGCGTGATGCGACGTGGTCTGCGAGAGTTCCCAGTGGTGTTGCTGGCTTCGCATCAGCGTAGCCTCTGGATCGTACGACATTTAGTATTCGAGAAGCGAAGCGCTGCTGCGGCGCTGTGGTCTGTCGCAGGCATTGATTGCAGACGAAGAACCGAGGGGAAGCCTGCAGAGCTATCCTCCGAATTCCAAGATCGAGGAGAGACATCGTGTTGCGGATTGAGGAGATACTTTCCCACAGAACTGATCCAGCTCCCTGAGTTTCAAGAAGAACAAGTTCCCGTGTCGCCCGGCCGGAGACTTTTCGAAAGGCGACAATTGCAAGTCAGTTAGGGAACCGAGGGTGGGGCGACCGAATAAGGGTAACCTGATAGGCGGGACAGAAGTCAGTGTAGTGCCAAGGGTCCCCGCCATGATTGCTTGCTCTGCTCCTCACCGCCAAAATTTTCAGGTCGGCAGAAAAATGTAATGGAGCTTTGCACGGCGCCACTAACTTCAGGGCGATTGAACAATGTTCATGCCAGGCATATCAAACTTCGCCTGAACCACAAACTGCGAAAATGCCGGGACGACAAGCGCATGGCAGGTCCTTGACCGCCGCACCCAAGGCCAAGGCCGGCGGCAAGAAGGGGTCCAAGGCCAGGTCGCAGAAGAATGCCTTGAATGCCTTTGGTATTGCGCAAGACATGTACCCCACGAAATTCAAGAAGACGCCGCGAGCCAGAGAGCTTGACGCAGAGATCGAGAGAAAACATGGCCGAGACGACGACGAAGAAGACGACGACGATGAAGAGGAGCAGCCCCGCAAGAAAAAAGCAAGACGACCTTCAAGAGATGACGATGACGCCGAATATGGCAGCGATAGTGAAGGCAACGAGTGGCGCCTCGGTGGGCTGAGAGATGATGACGAGGACTCTGAGATTGAGAGTCATGACGCTTTTGGCGACAGCGATAATGAAAAATTCGAGGAATATTCTTTCCGCGGTAGCAAGTCCAAGCCGGTACTTTGAACCTCACTACTGTTGACCATAGAGCTCCGCTAACTTATTCATTAGAAGGACGATGACTCTGAAGATGACTCAAACGACGATGAAGGCGAGACGCTTGGCGCCGAAGCTATCGATTTGGCAACAGCCCTTGACCAGTGGGAGGAAGAGTCAGACGAAGAGCCACAAGCGGACGACGAGTCCGGATCTGGGGATTCAGAAGAGGATTCAGACGATGATTCGGAAGACGACGATGACGACGAAGATGATGATGAGGCCGCTGAAGTCGACCCAGAAAAGTTCAGCGCCCTGCAAGGACTGATATCTGAATACGGTGGCCAGAAAGCCGATGACAAACCCGCATCAAGCGCCGGGCAGAAACTTTCTCTCGGTGACTTAGGTCTCACCGGCATCAACGATCCCTTGCTAAAGAAGTCCGTCAAGCTGATGACCAAGGAGGCCAAGGAAAAGCGCCCAGGCGCCGCCCAAAAACTTGCAGTTCCTTTGTCTAGGCGAGAACAAGGTCGTCTGGACCGAAGCGTGGCTTTTGACAAGACCAACGAGACGTTGGACCGATGGACAGAAACCGTCAAGCAGAACCGACGAGCCGAGCATCTCGTGTTCCCGCTCCCACAGAACTCAGACATGGCCGGCATGAATACAGCTGAGATCCAACCTTTGACGTCTACGGACCCCAGCAACGAGCTCGAATCCATCATCATGTCCATCATGGAGCAGAGTGGGCTTTCATTGCAGAAAGAGTCCAAGCCGAAGCCGAAGGAGTATGACGAGGACGGCAATGAGCTCACCCACAAAGAGGTTCTCGCCAGAAAACGCATGGAACGCGAGCTCAACTCTCGAGAAGCTAAGCGGGCGAAGCGCATCAAGAAGATCAAGAGCAAGGCCTACCACCAAGTCCACAGGAAGCAGCGGGAGCGAGACGAGATGGCCACCAAAGAAGCCATGGAAGAGGCCGGCGAGATTGATTCCGAGGAGGAGCGGGAGGCGCAAGACCGCCGACGTGCCCTTGAGCGTGTTGGACAACGTCACAAGGAGAGCAAATGGGCCAAGATTGGGTCCAAGAACAAGCGCGCGGTGTGGGATGACGACTTCCGCGCTGGTCTCACAGAGATGACGCGCAAAGTCGAAGAACTACGGCGACGTAAAGAGGGCAAGACTGGCGCAGCAGGTGATTCTGACTCTGACGCAACGAGCAGTTCCGGCAGTGACTCCGACGAGGGCGATGCAGATCTTCGTCGTCAGCTCCGGCGGCTCGAAGAAGAGGAAGCTGGCCCTCAAACAGGCCTGATGAGCATGAAGTTCATGCAGAAAGCCGAGGCGGCCAAGAAGCAAGCCAACGACGAGATGATCCGCCAAATCCGCCGCGACCTTGACGGCGAAGACAGCCATAATTCAGACGACCAAGAGGAACTGGATCAAGTCGGACGCAGAAGCTACGGCGATGCAAACTCCAAGGCCAAGCCCGCCCTGGACACATCCAAACGCGCAGCACCTAAAAGACAATCCTCTCCAGACGTCGACATCATCATTAACAACACCAAATCATCCACATCCGCCACCGCCCCCTCAGAACCCCCCTCCACTGCAGGAGCATGGTCTCGCGGCGAATCGCGCCGCAAGAAGGCCGCCCCCATCAGAAGCGAAGACCTCGACCTCACCGCCAACATTCTCGTCGCCGAGACCGCGAAGCCGTTGTCCCGCTCAAAGTCCACCACTAAATCAAATACCACCGAGGAACAAGAAGACCCCGACTCCGACTCGGAGCAGCACCTACCCCTCGCAATCCGCGACCAGGCCCTCGTCGCACGCGCCTTCGCAGGAGACGACGTTGTCACGGAATTCGCCCGCGAAAAAGACGCCATTGCCGAAGCAGACGACGACAAGGTCATCGATAATACCCTCCCCGGATGGGGATCCTGGGTGGGCGACGGCGTGAGCAACCGCGAGAAGAAGAGGCACCAGGGTCGGTTCCTGACCAAGATCGAGGGTGTGAAGAAGAAGGATCGGAAGGACGCCAAGTTGGAGAGGGTCATTATCAACGAGAAGCGCATTAAGAAGGTATGTTTTATTCCATGCCACATGCACAATTTCGCTATGAAGTGTATTTTGTGAACTGAGCTAATGAGAACCAGAATGATCGATACCTCGCTTCCCAATTACCGCACCAGTATGAATCAAAACAGCAATATGAGCGATCATTACGATTACCAGTTGGACCGGAGTGGATGACAAAGGAGACGTTCCAGGACAGCACGAAGCCACGGGTGTTGATGAAACAGGGCATTATTGCGCCCATTTCGAAACCCACTGCGTAGATGAACATGGAATACTCTTATTTATGTTCATATTTAAAATGGCATTTTTGATATAGTCAAATAGTACATATGATGGCGAACAAAATAGATTTCATTTGACGAACCGTAACGCCGAGTCCCGTACTCTGAGGCCAGTGTAGCTAAACGGGGAACTATGAGCATCTCCAGTTATGAGACCCCATATACCGACTTGAACAAAAAAAGGAAAATGACCCAAGCTTCGTAGAGCTATTGAGCTGGCGTAGAGCCACATGCAAAAAGCCTCTCCTGACCAGCTGTGTTTTGTTTTCCAACAAAAATACGCAAGACATCAGATGTTGCTAATAATACAAGGTGAAAATCTCAATCAAACAACCCTTCTTGCACAAGAAAGATGGCACAGTTGTTGGCGACTGAAAACCCAACGAAAGAGCGTTCTGCCTTAACCCAGCAAAGCTGCGCCTTTGTCGAATGCACCACTAGGGGTGGCGTAGA
The DNA here is from genome assembly GCA_000222875.2 of Periglandula ipomoeae IasaF13. Classification (NCBI taxonomy): domain Eukaryota; kingdom Fungi; phylum Ascomycota; class Sordariomycetes; order Hypocreales; family Clavicipitaceae; genus Periglandula; species Periglandula ipomoeae. The sequence continues at coordinate 12,623 of AFRD01000239.1, forward strand.
AGGCGACGGCGATGATAATGTACAAGCCCAACAACATAGCACCTTCGAGATAGTTGGACTTGCCATCTTGGACTGTGTAGGTGACGACAAGGACGGAAACGGCGAATGCGACGGTTTCGACTGGAGAGGAAATGTTAGTACATGATTTGACGTGCTTAACCACAGGAGGAGTGAAAACTTACAGGTCTCGAAGCGCAGTGACATGGGCTGTCCAATGATCCAACCAACGATAACAAGGAAGGGGGTAACTCCAAGAGCAATCTGAATGCTAGAGCCGATAGCAACACCCATAGCGAGATCCATCTTGTCTCGAAGAGCAACAACCACAGCAGTGACGTGCTCGGCAGCATTTCCGACGATGGGGATCAAGATCAGGCCAATGAATGGCTTGCTGATGTTGGCGCTTTCTACAATATCGTCGATGCTCCCCACCAAGTAGTCGGCGCAAATAGCTACAAGAATTGTAACAACAACGAGGACTACGCACGCAGCGACGGGTCCCATTCTTGGCTCATCGGCCTCTTCTTCGGCTTCGGCAACCTCCTGCGCTTCGGCGTCGAAGAGGTTGCTGTGTGTTCGGAGTTGGAAGACGAGGTACAAGACGTAAAGGAGGAGCAGGATGATAGCGGTGCCTCGGGACAGGATGAGGATACTCTGGTTCTTGTCGCCGGTTTGGTTCTGGTTAAGAACAGCGTACAGCTATTTCGAATAACGTTAGTCAAGGCTGCATCAATGCGTAGTCGTCTTATCTGACTATTAACTCACTGCAGCAGGAATCACGAGCGAAGCCGAGGACAGAGTCATCAGGGAGCAAGTTGTCTGCGCAACAGCGCCAGAGAAAGTCTGCTCCGTGCCAGCGCCGTTACGTCCGCGGTGGACCAAACCACCAAAGAAGAAGCACATTCCCATAACCAGCAGCAAATTGGACAAGATGGAGCCCAACATTGAAGACTGCACGACTTCGATCTGTCCATCTTTGAGGGCCACGATACTGACCTGCACCGAGTGTCAATCAGCGTATACTTTTACGCGCGAAAAGTGTGCTCTTGAACTCACAATCAATTCGACCGCATTTCCAAAGGTCGCGTTCAGCAAACCACCCATAGTTTCGCCCAGCTTCATTGAGATCTCCTCAGTAGCAAAGGATAAGACGGCAGCCAACGGAATGATAGCAAAGAAATTGATTGTGAAGACGGCTGTCGAATTCCATCCCAGCGCACCTGCGACAATGCCCACCGGTACCATCACCAGTAAAAAGTTGACATAATCTTGGCGAATGGTCTCAGTTTGATGCACGCCAAGACGACCACAAGCAATATCGAATATGGCCGCTGATGGGCTTTACGGACGATGCTACTTACTGCTCAAAAGGGTAACCTTGGTAATGTGCCAGGTGTATGCTGCGCTGCGCACTACTATGGACTCACTGTCGTTGCCAGGAGTGTGCTTGTTGTCGAAGAAGAAGGAGTAGACGCTGTTGTTTGGGTGATGCGTAATATGGTTACCAGCATGAGCCGACGAAGCGGACTCGCCGTTGATCAGCGGCGTGCGCTCATCGGCGCTGCCTCTCGATTTGTTGTTTGTCATTTGGCGACGGAGATGTCGGTACGATTCGTTGACTGTTTACGTGCCCAGCTCCGGATTAGTTTTATGGGTGACGATGGAAGGAGAGTAAGTATTCGATGACAAGCCACGAGGCCCTAGAAATTCTTGATTGAACAAAACTGCAAGAAGAGGGGAATGGGAGCAAGAAGTAGTACCAGAAAGAGCTTAAAGGTAAACCGGTCCAAGCTCAAGCTCAAGCAGGGAGCAAGGAACCTGACGATGGGTAGAAGCGCAATTCTGGAAATAAGCTAACGCACAGAGTGTGGAGCATTTAGGTGACGACAAAAAGGCAGAAACTGGTGGCGGAGACTTCTCATTGAGCTGGAAGAGAACAGGATTGAAAAAGAGGGTTGAACAGAGAGCAGCAAGCAGGGTCAAAGTTATAATCCCTCCCTCCTTCGTACACCCGTATATTCGGGAGCCAGACGATAATTGAAAGGTGGGGAGTGACGACGCCAGCAGGCCAGCAGGCCAGTCATGAAATGCGCGCTACTGTTGTGTGGCGTCTATCCGTAGTCCCAGACAAATGTGGATTTGATCGAGTGTGTTGAGCCAAGAAGAGCTTATTTTAAGAAGAAACGATGCTTCCGCCGTTTTGGGCATGGAGATCGGCGTGCCACTTGGGGACGACCACCTATCGCGATAAACCAGCTTTGAGAAGCATCTGGCTCGAGAACTGCACTCGTCCTCGCTGATGCTTCTCGTAGCGGTGCAAAGAAAAGACAACGTGTTGGTAGTCATAGGAAGATCGGGCTCTATTTGGATTGAATCCCCTTCATTCCAGGGGACGAAGGACAATGGGTCAAAACTGGGACAAGTAAAGCTCAAACATACCGAGACCTCCAAAAACCATAGCTACAGCCAGCAAGGTCTAACGCCCAGGCACACTTCAATGGATCAACAAAGAAGGGATCTCTTCTGGTCTTGGACTCCAGTTCCTGATCAGCGACGAGATGGAGCAGATGGAGAAGACGAGGTGGTGTGGCGCGTTGCACTTTCGCGGATGCTCAGGTCTTGGCGACAGCAGAACGAGGCGATGCTATGTCCAAAGGCGCTAAATCGAGGAGTCTGCTCAAGGCGAGACTGACACGCACCGGTACGGACAGCGGGAGTTGAAGCAAGGCGATGAGCCGGCGGTGATGTGAGGCTGGCAGAAGGGAAGAATGAGGAGCCCTCGTATCTCGTGCAGTGGGTGTCGGTGTCAGTGTCAGTGTCATTGTGTGATGGCAAAGGATCGAGGTGGATTTAGCCTGTCGTCATGCCTCGCCAACCCCTGCCAGCCGTGGACAGCAGTCAAAGGCCGGCAGCCGCTGAGTGGCCCGCGTCGCAGGTGGCGCCTGGAGCAGCGCCCTCTGTTTGGCCACAGCGCCAAAGCTAGGGACCGCGAGTGGGACCTGCACGCTGTGCCATCTGGAACTCCCACCAGAGTCTTTTCAATGTTGCGCTGTTTCAAACCGAGCCGCAACCATCATGTCTTGGCCCTGCAGCCGAAGCTCCCTTGACCCCGGTCGCCTGGGAGGCCTCCTCTCGCTCACACTCCCCGCAGGCCTGTGCGGACACCCGTCGCAGCCAACGCCAGCAAACAAGCTCACGATGTTCTCCTGCACAATGCCATCGCACCAGCCGCTGCCATGGCACAACCTTTTCCATACTGTACCTATTCATCTTTGTTCAGGTTGCCAGGCTTTGCGCACATGCACCCATCCCCGTCCCATCCGGCAGCCTTCCTCCCCTTCAAGCTTCCCGCCATCAACCTCTGCAGCCAGTCTCAGTTCTCCCGAGTGCCAATTGGGAGCAGCTCTCGTGCGTCGTGTGGGATGCAGCTCCAAGCAAGCTTCGAGCACCCCTAGCAACGTGGAAAGTTCGGAACCCGCACCAGCTTACACCACACCAAAGCCGCCTGCGATATTATGTACTGTTTCCTCTGAAGCTAGTTTATCCGTTCATGCCGTGACACACGTCACGTTATGACGACAAACGTGTTTGCTGATATGCCAGCCGCAGACTCTGCCACTGAGGCTTGCCTAAATGCGCGACAAGCCCAGTGCATTTCGCGACTTGGATCAAATCCCTATTCAGAACGCGGCAGTTGTTACGGCTGCGACCGCGACCGTGATGCCAAGATGGCAGCAGGACCCTGAATTGATGAATGCCCAGACATGGGCCCGACTGGAACCGACGAAATAGAGTAGAAAATAAAGATGGGCAGGGGTCAACAGCTGTGCCACACGGCTCAATTTGTCCACCTCGATCTTCCCAACGGCATGCTCTGGAAGCTGTGTCGATTGGGGCTGTGTTTTGCTCGTGCATTGATAGGCCGCCCGTTGCCTTGGGCCCAGCACCGCCCCCTTCCCTTGAGTCCCTTCTTCACTAATACAGCATGACCTACTACAGACATTACCAGCCTCAGTGTCGTGTCTATTTAACCGCTACATCCCACGCTAAACAGACATTATCGTTGTCTTGGCCTAGTGGCTTCAATTTGATATTCACTCTCCATCTGTCTCCATGCATTGCTTGGCACGACCCTGTCGTGGCTGAGCGTGGGATCATCATTAAGCCTACAGAAACTTTTTACAATTCCTTCATTCAATGTTACCTACTCGAGTTTAACGATGATCAGCAATGTGACCGAGGCCAATACCGGAATCTCCTCGAAGTATGTTCCGAGCTACGAAAACAGGCCGAAAAGAAAGATCAAAGCCGTGCTGCAGTGTCGATACCTGTCGAGACGTGACCCTTGAAGACGATTCAGCTGCGACCCGAGGATTCAGACTTAGAAATGTGAGAGAATGTCAAGAACGGTTTGACTTCATCCGCCTGGAGAAAACACAAAGAAAATCACAGTTCGCCCAGTGCTACTCAATAGTCAGCTTCGAACTCGAACTTCTTTTTTTGTGAGATTAGAATCATCCACATACCGGCCGAAAATGCCATGTACCAGGTGAGAGACGCGCCACCGTCCAGCCATTGAGGATCAAACTCTTTAGAACTGAAAAATTCCCACGCCTGCTTGGGCTCAATGGTCGCAAAGCTGGCATAAATGATACCTTTCCAGGCGTTGCGGATATTGTCTATCCGCCCGTTGCTGAAGTATGCTTCCCACTCTTCTCTGACAAATTTCTCTTCTCGCACATATGATGATGGAGGTAAGATGGGGATCATATGTATGCCTTGAATGGCTTCGATATTTGGATCAAAGTAAGTTGTGTGATCAACCTTGTTCTCAAATAAAATGCCCGCTACCTTGTTGCCAATGAATTGCTTCGGTTGAACCGTGTTGTCGCTTCGGTACAGGTAGTAATTCTGCAGGCTGCGTGCAATGATGGACAATTGGAGGTTCCCTCTACGCAAGCTTAGTGCAAATGTCCGTTGACTTCCCGTCTATTTTTCTCCTGCTCACCTCATTTCGAGATCCGTGTTCTTGCTCACTTTCCCCCACATCTTTATCGCATAAGCACACATCATGTCTTCAGAGCTCGATTCCTGGTTCTGGTACGACTATTTAGCCCTTCATCTTTCAACTTTAACCAACAACATGCGTGACGTACCTTGCCGTCCGCGGCGGCGTAAAGACCGTGAGCCCAACTGTGGCCATGATACCAATCGAAGCTGCGCCACATCGGGAAATACTTATCGTTCTTGCTATTATTGGCCACGTCTCGCACAAGCAAGTTGACGTAGTCTTTGTTTGCCGCTGCCCATGCTGGATCAATATGCCCAGTGGTAGCCGCAGCTAATATGTGATAGCCATAGTGGAAGTGGTGGTCGTTGTAGTAGGTGTTGCCAAAGTCAACACCGGCATCTCCAGTCTCATAGCTGGCTGAAGACACCAATCCACCCCACGCCGCTGGGAGAAGGCTGTCAATAACATCGTTCAGACCAGACTTTAGTGAATGACCTACTCTCGTAGTTCAACGGAAACTTTTGCTTGTTGGCTGCAAAAGTGCCGAAAGCGGCTTTCAGAGGACCTAGACCCTTTTGAACCAACATCTTGTCACCGAGAAGTTCGTCGATGACATATAAGATCGTGGCAAACTTGGCCAAGGCCTACCATCAACAAAGATTACCACGTAGTTCCGATGCAGACCGCCAGAATACTCAACTTTTCCGCTGAAGTACATAGAATCAAGGTTTGTTTGAGCAACGATGTTTTGGGATAACTCTTTCGCCGCTGCCGCCCGTATTGTATCCTTAGCCGTATCAGAAAGGTGCTTTAAAGGGCCCTTCTCTGGGTGCCAAGGGGCGAAATCCATATCCGTAGGCATATGGCGTTCAATCATAGTCCACCTGGTTCCCTTCACCAAAGTAGCCAAGCTTCTGGTAGGCGACTGAAGTTGCACGTTTCGAGCCCGTTTCGAGCCCGTTTCATCGTATCTCCGTCAAATGACGATAGGTGATGCGGCAGAGCGTACATATACAAATGCCCGACTTGGTGTCCAGCTTTTTCAAAATCAAAGGAATATGTACCCTCTTTACCAAAAACGGACCCTGAGAGAGTGAGTGAGACAGGATAAATACCTGCTCCGTCATCGAGGAGCTCCTCTGATCCTTTAGTGTCAGGGTCTTTACAAACTTGGATAATGCCATGGAAAGGATATTTGGACTCAGCCAAACCATTATTTATGACCTTCAGATCAAGCTCCTCGCTTTTGGTTCGATACGCGTAAGCGCGCCAGGTGGTTCCATCTTCCAGGTGAAAATTGTATTTCGTGACATGCTCCTTGGGGTTGCGCGTAACACGGCTTACGGTCTTGAAATAGACACCAGTCTGTAGCAAAGGTGTGGAGCCATCAAATTGTGCTGTAATATAGGCCATTCCCTGTACCAATGGAAACGATATTGCCGGAGGTGCTGTGCTGTTCTTGCTCAAGTGCACCCTCGCCGAAAATGCTGTCATGCTGTCTGTTGATATAGCTGTTTCGCATCCCAGCTCTTTAGCTGATACAACCATGGACTGGATACCTATTGGGTTTAAGTAATATGAAGAGGCTCCATTAAATTTCTCCTTCCCGAAAACCCTTTGGTGTTCCTCAATATGCGAGCAGGAAATTCCCCAGCTACCACTTGATCCTTTACCTCCGGCCCACGAAACTGAATAAGGGAACGTAAATGCTGGCCCCCTCTGGTCTCCCAAGAAGAAATTCGAATAGAACTTGTTTGTCCGTAGTGGCCCTTTGGGATGAACTCCTTTGCGTGGTACAGGGTGATCTTGTCGCAAGGGAAAGTCTGACGGGGGCGCCTTATTGTCAATGGCTGTTGCGAAGATGTCGTGGCATGCCATTGTAGCAAATGAATATGGATAATTGTCTTTGTTGAAGCTTGTAGTGTTCGTAAATACTTCAATGGGTGGTCTTCTACAGTCTGGGGGTTTGCAGCTTGAATCGAACTGTCGACTGTTTGTACAGGCTCGAATCTGGTTTGACCCTGTGATTTGCGATCGGGTATGGGCAGAAAGGTTGGAAACAAAGCTCGTGGTGTTAGAATCTATACTGCTCGTGTCCCGTTCGGTCTTCAATGTGTTGCAACAGTGCTCGACTACAGTCTGATTACGTTCTATTGGGGTCGTAGATAGAAATCGCACGGCGGCAAGAGGACTTGCACTTACGATGTCCTTGCTGATATTTTGTGACAGCTCACGGTGTTTGAGATCCCTTGAACAGACACGGTGGGTGGGCAGTGGCCGAGGAGTATGTTTGGACTGTTTTATGGTCTTGAGATGCCCTAGGCTACAGGTCAGCCAGATTACCAGAAAGAAGAACTCATATATCTTCATTTTGGGTAGCTGTAGTCAAGCTCGCACAGTTGGCGATGGGGTAGATGAAGGTTTGCGATGCGGTTAGGCCATAGCTTGAAGCACAAAAAGAAGAGACGCCATCGTCAAAGTATCTGTAGCTTTGCATTCTGAAAGTGCTCATGCTCTTGTAGTTGGGTAGCTTCGGGGATGATTCACGAGCTTTCGTGCAACTGAATGGGCGAGACTAACGAGGCAGTGATCAACTGGTAATGAGAGTCAAGCTTCCTTGCCTTATAGGTTATTATGTGATCAGTCTGATGATTGACCTTCGAGTGAAGGAAAGGAAGTAGAGTCGGATCGAAGCAGAGATTTAAAAGGACTCGGATGCTCGAAAATAATCAGGTCGTAAAGGTACAGCGGCTGAAGGGAAGAATGTGTGGTTTAGTAGAACATCCCGATTTTGAAGGGTAGTACAGAGCACTATTTGAATCCCAAGACTTGCCTGACCGTCTGAGCTTAAGAAGAAGGACGCTACCAGCCCTCTTGCACAGTTTCCAATATGTCTTTGCGCTGTTGATACCGAAGCCCACATGACAAGGTCACAGTCTCCCATCCAGGAAGGAACCTCTCTGCTTTGCTCTCCATTGCCTTCTCACAGACATTTGGGCCAAGCCACTAAAGCTGGCCAGGGAAATTCCAAGATTGTTCTGCTTATGTGAACCGTGACACATGCTTTTTTAAAAACACCCACGCGTGCCAGGCTGCTCCAGCACCAGAAGCAATACTTTATTCTTACACAATTGCCCCAAGAGATGACACAGAGAGATCTGATAGGAAGGGAACGATGGAAATACCGGGCTCAACTCGCAAAATCCGCACACATCGGCTTCGTTGGAATTAAGTCTAGAGGAAAACACATAATTGTGAAAATCGTGTATAAAGCCCAATCAAAGTCCCAAAGAGCTATATTTACCCTTGACCGAACCGTCCCGGATCAACTCCTTCAATCGTGCAGCAACATCAGCAGACTGCGCGGTCTTTTCCTTTCGTTTAGGCTGAGTCGCTTGAGAAGACGGCGCATCTGAGGGCTTCTTAGAATCACTCCTCCCTGTGGTGGTTCTCGTGCTACTTTGCCGAAGCCTTTTCTTCCGTTCCAAGCTTGAGTCCGCGGCCTCGGCTTTTTTGCGACATCGTCGAATGATTGCCGATTCCAGCACCCAAGGTCTATCCAAAACGTGCTGAAATTTGGTTCGCTTTTGCCACAGGGCAATTTCTTGGGCAGTACTTTTTACGATCGCGAGCTTCTCGATCTTGATTTGTATCTCTCCTTTGAAGCTGGACAGGCTGCCTTTCACATCGAGGACATCACCAATGTCGATCTCACTATAAGGCCCTGGAGGCATTGAGTCGCCGGACACGGCGCTTCCCTTAGCTTGGTTGTCTCCTTTCGTCGCTAAAGATAGCTGCTGCAGCTCTGTAGCACGGGTTTCTGACGTGGGTGGTTGAAGCAAAGTCCATGCTTCAATGCATCTCCCGCTGCTGTCGTCCACAGTGAAGACGCGTCGACCAAAAAATTCATCGATAGCGACCACGGGTCCTACGATGCGCACCCATTTTATCGGCAAATTCCTGTAGAAGAAGTTCTCGCCTTGGAGCTTATGTTAATATGCATTCGGAGAGAAGCAATCATGCTGTAGAGCTCACCCTCAAATCCGGCATGTTGTTGCAGACTGTGAACTCTGCGCGTTGGTAAGAAGCACCATGTGTTGACAGTGGGTGACAAGTGAAAACAATATCGCGGGTAGATTTCGGCCTTGCACGCTTCAGTCATGGCATGATGATGGCTGCGAGCGTGCTCTCCGGAGAGTCACAGTGTACGTCCCCGCGGCTTCAGAAATATTTGGTTGATACTGCGCGTGCCATAGGGTCGCACGAAGGTGAAAGATGCGATCTGGTGGTATTCACGGTGTTGGCGTCTTGGTTCACTGGCTTGTGCCTGCCCGCTGGGTCACTGGCCGCTCCACACCTGTCACAGGCCTTCAATGCTCCTCAGCAACTGCCGCCCGTCACCAGACTCAACAGCCTGACCCCACCAAACAATGCAAACCATCGTTTCCGTCCAAACGCCAAGAACTCGTCCCTGTCGTGAGCGTATTTTGATGCGTTATGGGAGCATAAAATGATTTTCCCTCATCGATTCAAAGTCCTATGCCAAATCTCTAGTTCCTATTGTACAGCGATATCATGTTACGTGACCAATCCGGCAAAGCTCTTTATAGCATACATCCCAATCCGTAATCCCGTACTCCTTGAACTTGAAAATTTGAAAATTTGAACAGCACACCATAAAGTCTACTTTGCTCGTTTCGACTTGCCGCCGCCAAGTTTAGCGGCTGCGGCTTGAAAGGCAGCCTCGGATGGCTCATTATCGACTATTGCTCATTTCTTGCCCTTCTTCCCTTTGCTGTCGTTTGCCCCGTATTTCTCAGCCAAATGATCCAGAAAGCTGGCTGATCGGTCTTGCTGTCGTTTCTGAATCAGTGCAGCAAGGTCATCTTCCGAGCTACCTTTGCTTTTCTTTCCCTTTTTGGCAAAAAGCTTGTCGTGAACACCCAGCTCCTTGGCATATTCTTCTGCTTCATTTGCTTCTGCTTCGGCCGCTTTCAAGCGAGCCGCGCGCTTTTTCTTGGTTTCCTTTGTGTATGCATCAAAAGCCGGGACATCTTCTGATGCAATTGCTTCGTCAATGATTTTGCGAAATCTGTCATCGTCCTCTAGGATATCACTCAACATCACTCGCTCATAGAGTTGGTCCATGTCTCCTTCACATTCTTCATATGCTACCAAGATATCGTCCTTCTCCTCTTCCGAGCCCTTGTACTTTTCGGCAAATTTCTTGATAGCGTCGGCAGATATTGAGTCCTGAAACTGTTCGCGATAATAGTCACTCCAGTTGAAGCCATCTGCATCGATGATAGACTCTGAAGTTGAGCCGGTGGTATCGTAACGCTTGCGACGAGCAGGATCGGAGAGTATGGCATAAGCAAAAGCAACTTCCTGGAATTTGGCATGAGCCTCGTCCTTCTTGTCATCGGAGACCTTGTCTACGTAAAACATTCAGCCAATGATGACAGTGCCTGATATGACAAATGGCTTACCTGGGTGGTTCTTTAGTGCTGCTTTGCGATATGCACTTTTGACCTGGTCGGCTGTTGCTTGCTTGTCCAACCCCAGAACCTCGTACGGATCAATGACCGGCGGTTCGCCATCAACGTTATCTTCGATGTCCGACATGGCGGTAGCTTGTGGGCGTCGTCACCCCTGACGATCTCACAACAAGCGTTCAATGAGCTCGAAGTCGATGTGGTTGAGTGCGACAAGACTGGCTGTTAAGTTGTCACGCGTCGTGACGCGTCTTGACAGCTGTTAGTGGGGCAAGCTTTAATGGATGCGGGGCATCGTCGGTTGCAGGGCTGGGGCCGATCTTGACGCATCTTCTGCATAGTCAGGGTTTCACTCAATCACACCGGTTCAAATTGACTGGCAGCTCATGAGACTAGTACTTGTCCTTGGTTCTTGCCATACAACACCACGTCTCTTTGTGGAATCGCCTCCGTCCACGACAATATGGGATCGAGAACAGATCAAGATCACCTGGCATCAATGCAACGTGCCCTGGAACTGGCCAGAAAGTCCCCTCCAAAGCCGAGCAATTTCCGTGTTGGCGCTCTCTTGGTTCGGCTCGACAACGGTCAAGTCGCCGCCGAAGGTTACACTTTAGAATGCGAAGGCAATACGCACGCCGAGGAATGCTGTCTGCTGAAACTGGCAGACGAGTTATCAACAGCTGAAGAAAGCCTTGCCGGTGTCATCCGGCATCCCCACGCTCTGTATACGACCATGGAACCATGCTTCAAGCGTCTCAGCGGCAAGTTGCCTTGTGTCGAGAGGGTCTTGCGTCAAAAGTCTTGGATTACGGAAGTATACGTGGGTGTCCAGGAACCGGAGAAGTTTGTCGGCCAAAATCCTGGGCGGTCAATGCTTGAGTCCGCAGGTATTCAGGTCGTTTCTGTTCCCGGCTTGGAGAAAGACATTCTTGAGGTTGCAACAGCTGGTCATGAGCCTGACAAATGATTACCCGCCCAGTCACCAGAACCACCTTGTGAAAGCAACAGATGCGAGGTTGGCAAGTCTCATTCTCGGTGAAGCTTTACTCCAGTTCCCGGCCAAGTACACCCGATCTTCAACCCGTGTCTATTTATGAACTGCGGCGCAACTCAGTACAGCGCGGGTTATTCCAGCTACTACGAGATGCCTCTATGCCTCATAAGGGCGGTGTGGTCGTTTGGTGAGCTTCGCTGTTCTCCAACAATTGCCCCAAGTCTTTTTTGGGTGAGGTTGCCCACCACGACTATTGGAGGTGTTCCTGATCCTTGCCGCCAAGCACAACCTTGATGCGGGGTTTGCGCCAGCTGAGCAAATTCGATCTGAACGGTCGCAGCCACGGCCACACCCCAACGTCTTGTCTTGCTCCTCGGGCTGAGACAGTCCGACTAGAACTGGCTACAAGTGTGGGGAAGAGGACGTAAGTCGGTAATATGTTATCCTCGTCTTTCGTCACCATCTTCTTCTGTTGAGAAACGGTGCAGTGGTCTACCCATGAACTATTAATCACCTCTATACGCGATCACAAAAGAGCATCCCGGTTTTGCCAAGAACAGTTCTATTTCATTGTGATCTCTTTGCATTTTGTGGTGGTCTCGTGTTGCTTCTCGATGCAGAAAGGAGTGTAGCATTTTCCAACGTCTATAGGCCCTCGTGATGCACCTCCTCCAGTCTCCGGCTCGCTCCATTGTCGCCACCATTTCGTCGTCTTCGTTATAAAGCAGCGCTGAAGCTTCACTCTACGGAGTTCGTTGTCATTTGCCTTCGAGGGAAAGCATCTATCATTTCATATCCAAGGCTACCAACAACATGTTTGAAGAACCAGTTGTGACATTTGAGCCGGGTTCAGGTTTCAGTCTGGTTGGTGCAGACATCATCATTGACGATGACGATTTTCAAGGCGTTCATACTGCCGCCCAGAATTTGTCCCAAGATTTCGCGAAAGTTGCGCCACAAAGTGGCAATATTGTGCTTACCAATTCGGCTAGCCAAGCCAAGTCAAAGTCCTGTATCATCATTGACTCAATTTCGAAGTCTGCAACAATAAAGCAACTTGAGGCAGACAAGAAAATTGATATTTCACGTCTTGGAGGGAAATGGGAATCGTGGATCACCGTGTGCGTGTCTAATCCTGCTGAGGGTTACGAGAACGGCCTAGTCATTGCTGGTAGTGATAAAAGAGGTGCAATCTTCGGCATCTATTCGCTTTCAGAACAAATCGGCGTGTCCCCGTGAGTTGAATCAACCTTCAATATCAGAGATCTATGAACATTAACGTGGAATAGGTGGCATTGGTGGGCAGATGTTCCACCGAAACGACATGCCGACATCTATGCTCTTCCAGTCTCGACCTACAACGGTGAGCCGAGCGTCAAGTATCGTGGAATATTCATCAATGACGAGGCCCCGGGTATGGACTCCTGGGTCCATGAAAAGTTTGGTCCCAAATTTGACTCCAACTTTTACAAATATGTCTTCGAACTTCTAAGACTCAAAGCCAACTTCATGTGGCCAGCAATGTGGAGAGGTTATCCATACCCCGGGCGGTCATTCTTCGTTGATGACCCGAAAAACCAAGCTTTGGTCCATACGTACGGAATAGTCGTGGGCACATCCCACCATGAGCCTATGCAACGAGCCATGAATGAATGGTCGACAACAGAGCCAGAGAACACTTGGGATTGGGACACCAACAAGGAAAAAATCACGAAGTATTTTAGGGATGGTGCAGAACGGGCGCGTCCTTTCGAATCTTACTTTACCATGGGCATGCGCGCAGAAGGCGACAATCCGATCAGCGGAAGCGATCCCAAGAAAATATTAGCAGAAGTCCTGCAGGTACAAAGAAACATTATCAAGGATAACTATGAGGGCGAGGATGGCGTTTTGCGTACGTTGTTACTCTCACCTTTGACAAGTGAGATTACTAACAACGATATCTAGAATTTATGGCTCTTTATAATGAAGTGCAAACATACTATGACAATGGCTTACAGATACCGGATGATGTCACGTTGCTGTTTGCAGATGACAACTTCGCGTCCCTGCGTCGACTTCCCAACCAAGAAGAAAAGCAACGTCGTGGTGGCTCCGGGGTATGTTCTCGAAAGTGGTCGTCTAAGTCGGCGCATCCTTTCAAATATCCTTACTGACGTTGCCATGTCTATTACTACTATCATTTCCAGTATACTGGCTATCCAAGGTGCTATAGGTGGATGAATAGTAACACTCTAGTACGTTAATATCGATGGGATTGGAAGACGAGATCTGACCGTTTGGTAGGGTAAAGCATGGCATCAATTACGTTTAGCGCATGCTGAAGGGGCGAACCGTATCTGGGTGTTTAATGTCGGCGACCTCAAGCCATGCGAGGTTCCAATGAGCTTTGGTTTTGATCTTGCTTGGAATGTGAACTGTATCAGCGCCGACTCGTTCCGGACATATTATGAGCAGCTGGCTACACGAGAATTCGGAAGCAAGCATGCCAAGGACATTGCGGAAGCATGGTATGGCTTCGATCGGTTGGTGGCGCTTCGAAAGCAGGATCATATTGATATCAGCACATTTGTCCTGTTGAAATACCACGAAGCGGACAACATCGTCGGTTGCTGGAAGACCTTGTTGCACCATGCAGAGAAAATTGGCGCTTCACTTGGCAACGAGTATCAGCCTGCCTTCTTCCAGCTCGTTTTACATCCCATCAAGGCGTCTTATCTGTGTACCCTGCTTCGTGTGACGCAGTACAGGAATCAGTTATTCGCCAAGCAGCGCCGCAATACCACGAATGTGCTATTCCACGAGTCGTTGAAGATTCTTGACAGGGATCACGACCTAATGCAAGAATACCACACCATCAACAACGGCAAGTGGAATCATATAATGAGACAACCGCATTACGGATACGGAGAAACCGGCGCGCAGCCGTACAGGAATATGATTGACGGTCTTTGCTACGTACAAACCCGGGAAGACTCGAACCCCAGTCTTGGGCACATGGGCATAGCGGTAGAAGGCAATGAAGGCGTCAACCCAGGACACATCAACGAAGACTCTGACAGGACGCATCCATCTCACAAATGGCTTGAGCCTGGTGTCACACTCCCATTCATTACACCCTACGGTCCCCAAGACCGATATTTTGAAGTCTATCACCGCGGAACGAAGACATTTTCTTGGGTCGCAAAGCCACAACATGAATGGGTCAAGCTCAGCCAGTACAAAGGAGACCTCAAGCCCACCGACGACGATACCAAGGTCATTGTGACCATCGATTGGAACAATGTCCCAGCAAACTTCGACGAGTCCGTCTTCATCGAGGTTATTGGCACGCGCGACGGCTATGAAAAGGTTCACATAACCGTGCGCCACAGCAAAGTTCCCGGGAACTTTACTGGGTTCGTCGAGACAAGCGGCCACCTGGCTATCGATGCCGGGAAATGGGCTTCATCCCCATACGTCGCACTTCCAGCCCTTGGTCATCCCATCGCAGGGTCTGTCACGCTACCCTTCGAGCAAGACTTCAGCGACCCTGACAACATTCCATTCCTTCGCTATCCGATCTACGTATTTTCCGATCGGGAGAATACCAACCTTGAGCTGCAGTTCAACATGACCCTAGAGACCGATCCCAAGAGCCGCATGGAGTACGATCTGCGCTGGGACGGAGGCGAAATCAAGAGGTTCCGCCTCACTGAAGACGATCCCGGGAACGATCGTGGTCTTCCACGAGGCTGGAATGTAGCAGTCATGGACTGTGTGTGGAAGAAGTCCCACAACGTCGGCCATGCTGCTGTTGGTGCTCACACGATCGAAGTGCGATTGCGAAAGCCCAACACGATTTTGGAGAAGCTGATTCTGGATCTTGGAGACCTTCCGTATTGGTATCTCGGTCCGCCGGAGAGTGACTACGTCGAGGGCACCGATCGAAGTGGCACTGACATTCACCATGGAGACCATTTGAACTTGGCTTTGAGATACTGATGTTGCATTGAGGTAACTAGTAGGGTAGAATTTGGGATACGTCATCGCTTAGTTGCAATTGCGAGTTCTCCTTGAATCCCGAAATGACCAGTGTGACCATTTCATCCGCCCGTGTAGCTTTAGTCAACGTCAAGTCGGAAGAGGACGGCTGCTATTGTATCTTGCCGATCGCACAGCTGACTGAATTAAGTCTTCTTCCCAGTCCATAAGCCACCTTCTCGAATCCCCGAATTGCAAAACATCTTGCAGTCATTGCAATACTTGTCGGCCCCGATAGGTCCGAGCGTGGCTTCTTCACACGCTGGATTGATATTCGGCCGGAGCCACTGGCTTTCAGTCTTTGCCTCCCATTTAGGGCAGAACTTCCATCCTTTGTGTACGGAAGCGTCGTATTTCAGTTTTTCAAGATTGCAGTCGCTCCTTGGGTGCTCTCTCCCCTTCATCCCGCGGGCAGAGCATCCGGGCTTGGTGCAGAAGCATAAGTTGGGTTTGAAGTCGAGTGTGCACATGTTGATTTGTGAGAAGGTTTTTGGTGGGATTGTGCAGAGGACTTGGAAAGAATTGCTGTGATCAAAGGTTGTAGTGGTGCTTCTTGTGGATTTTGGGCTTTTTTTTTTGAAGTTGATGTGAGAACCTTGGCCTTTGGAGAGTCGCGACGTGATTTTATATGTTGTCGGTATGAACATCACGAGCTGGTATGGATTTGCAGAAGATCTGTTCTTAAAAACTTGCTCAGCCTCTGCTGGACCAGAATGAATCTCTGCGGTGTTTGTTCAACAACCAAACGCGGCTGTGGTGACAAGTCGAGCCGTCGTGGACATGCGGGCTCTGTGTCACCACGGACAACATCCTCCGCTGCAGGGACCAAGGGCAGGAACATGATGGAAGCAGGGCTTCCTGGAAATTTGAGCATGATTGGTAAAGAATTACCAATAGATCTGTTCTAGATAAGACTGGGCCCTGTAAGTCAAGGCTTCTTCAGAAACAAGAATACCGCTATCCTCACCTACTTGGTAGTTGGGCAGTCACATACAGTATAGTTGGGGGCCAAAATACCTACCTAGGTGGCATTTGACCATCGCAATGTATAAAATGCCCACCTATCTAGGTCATTAAGTAGTCATCCACGTATATTTGTATTTTTTCGACTGGAGAACATCTTTTCATATGCGCTCCATCTTTATAGTTCTGTATCAAGGTGATACCGTGCTAGCATGTTGTTTATTGGCCTAGCTATATACTTTTAGGCACTGACTGATTGCTTCAACCCTTAGTTTTATGACTTGGAGGTTCTCCTATCGCTTTCCGTTAATGATCTGTTCTGTGGTATTATTCTACCTTTGATTCCTTCCGCCGCCATCACCTCACTTTTCGTTGTGTCACCCGGGACTGGGCTTTTGCTTTGCCCTCTTAAAACTGTCGACTGTTTATGTTGATGATGGGCGACCCATGGCGATTTGCCAATAAAGGCACGATTCCTTGCATCGCTGGCAGTAACCATGAAGTTTCATTGTCTCCTCGTCCTTTTTGTTATTGCATTGGGATGGGTCAGCATAGGCATTCAGCCTCAAGTCCCCAGCTTTCTCATTTCCAAGCCATTTGTCACAATAGATCCACAGGCGTACAATCTCCCGGTAAACATGTCCAGTTTTACCCTCTCTCTTTCGTTGGGCATCTCCCTTGGCACAAAAGGGGAATGCACAAGGGCAGATCCATTTTTCGACCGGTCTTATGCACATCTTGACCGTTGTAAGCCGTCGGAAAAACTCGCTTGGTGGTGCTGACACGAAGTGTTTCTATGGCGATATCGTGACTTCCGTGAATTCAATCTGGTCGATTCGATATTTTATAGTTTGAAGTATGTTAGCGTCGCGGATGTTTTTTCAGAATTTTTTTGAGTTTGCTTGGGTCGACGTGTAGAGGAGGCTAGTTGGAGAGGCTGCAATCATGGCATTTATAACCAGCCGATATGGGCATTGTGGGTGCTTGTGGATATGGAAACATCTTCCCTTGGGATTCCTGTTCTACTATGCGCAATGATTGACTGGTCCATGGTGTGACGAAAGACCTGAGCATCATGGACAGTCTGTGCGGGGAGGCTGTGAACAAGCTACAGATACGATGACGGAAAGCAGGAGCATGAACATGCCAGAACACGGAACCCTAGAACTTTGGGTATGTTCTTAATGAATTCTCATTACATCTATTTGATACATCAATTGGACTAACAGGTCTACTTGCGTTGGAAACGACTGTTCAGTGTGGTATCTCCCTTCCTCTGCGCATGGTCCAGCCACAACATTCCTTCACGACACTCGGCCGAACAGACATCGTCTCTCTGAGTACCCCGATAATTCTTGTCATAGATTTCACTATGCAAATCCATTATTTCCTCCTCCCTTGGCCGGGGCAAACTGCGCCGTCTGTGGCTGTGATACTGGATAGCCTGGTGGTGGCAATGGCGCTGGGGCTGGCGGTGGGAATTCTCCGGCTTCGATCTGCTTTTGCTTGCTTCGTCGTCGCCTGATCTTAAACAGGACAACTGCAAGAACAGCCAGTACCACGACGATGACGATCGGGATGACGACGATTTTGATGGCTGCTTTTGCAAGACCCATGGTGTTGGTTAAGACGAGTTGCTGGTGGGCTCTCGGTGGTTTTCAGCTCGCGCAGCAGGAGCAAGTGTAGAGAATCAATCTGAAAGAATTATCGGTGAGATAAACATTCGGTATGATGTTATCGTTGTATAATATGAGCTGCGGTATGCGGATCTCAAGTAGTCCGCCTCGACGCACCGTCCTTATATATTCCGTCTCGGCAAGTAATGCTGAACAGGTGGGGGCAGTGCATCTACAGGAAAGTGCGACTTCCAAGACTTTCAGGAACTGCCATGCCCAATGACATAAATTTCTTCTTTGGCGCTGTAGAAGCGGCCATCGTCCGATGCGGTGACAAGATGAAGGCGCTTGATGGAAATCGCCGGTTGGTCGGAGCTGGGTGGTATTAGCCTTTCACAGCCACAATCTGGCCAAGCTTGCCCAGGGGTATTAACATCGAGCACGGCACGCGGGTGGTCCCACACGGTTCTGGCGCCAACAATGCTACTTACTGAGACGTGTTTCAGTCGTTCTTGCCTTTCTTGGCTCTTAGCGGGATGCACGAGGTGGTGATGGTGCTTTGGCGGCACAGTCAATAGTGTTGTAAGTCATCATGGCTGTGCAATACTCGACGGCGGCAAGCAGAGGGCTTAGAGAGGAGAGGAGAGGAGAGGAGAGGAGAGGAGAGGAGAGGAGAGGAGAAGAGACATATTGCGTTGTGAGCGGGAAGAGGAAGCACACGCGCTGTTACTCCTCTGCCGCATGACGCGAGATATTCCAAGCGGGTGTTTGTGAGGACGTTGACGTGTTGCTGGCAGGGAGCATGTTTGGCCAGAATCTTACCAAATAAGTCGATCACTTGGTCTGCTTTTGTAGTATGAAGTAAAATAAGACCTTTCATCTTTTTCTTCTGTTGGCTTCAATTCAACAAATATCAGTAAAAAGAAGGTGGTGGGTTGCATGGCCAATCCAAGCCACCTCGACATAGTATAGAGTGCGTACTGCGGTGCGGATGCAGCTCGAGAGCTTGACAGGAGGGGCGCCAGTTCTTCTGTCTGTGCTTGGTCAACGTCTTTGTGATCATTGATGCCTGTGAGAAGGCGTCAGGCGAAATTCTTTCTCAATTGTTTTGTTGAAACTGTGGTTCTGGTTAATGAGCACTGACTTGATCTGGTTTGAGAACTCGACTTCCTGCTGCGGCATAAAATACAAACAGCCCAGCTTCATGACGGCCATCGAGTTCCAAATGGCGGGTAAATAGCGGCTCGCGTAACGTGTTCGGTCTTGATCTTTTAGCACTCTTTGTGTTCTCTTATCGAAGCACTCGTGGATGGCGAAACGACTTGTAGGGTAGTGCAAGTCATTTTGTGCAGCGAGTTCGCTGCATTGTTCCTAAACGTGTGACAATTGCGGTAATGTTGGGCTGCAGTACTCTGCCTAAGCAACGAGCCACATCGGCTTGTGTGCCAGGCCTTCGTCATCTTTGACCATGGCCATCTGCGTTTGTGAAGGCAGCCGTTGACAGCTGGTCTGTTTGCCAGCTGCTGGGCACTGTGCGTAAACATTGATCATCTGTGCGACCGTGGCTGACCACACCACACCACTGCAACATACCTAGGTACCTAGGTAGAGAAGCAGTTCAATCCTCAATCTGGCGAAGAGGAAGTTGTGTCAATATCACTCGTCAAGCCGAAGCGCTCTCGGATTGTCCTTGTTCTTGCAGTTCACGCAAGCAGGAGTGATCCACCCACTTCGAGGTTTGAGTGTATCTCGTCTCCGCCACGCATGCTTCCACTCCAAACCTTCAGTCAGTTGCACGCCGAGTGACTGCATCCGATCACCCGCATTGCATACCTTGATCATCGTCACTACATTGGCCAGGAATGACACAAGGCTGGTGCTTTGGCTGAGGTTTGTCCAGTTATAAAAAAAGTCGCCGCCGCCCGGTTCAAGTCCCCGCACCACTGCAACTGCCAGCTGCTTTCTATTGGGCACGGCACGACATCGATTGATTGCTCCTTGAGCCTTTAATATCGGGAAACCCTCTTAATGCCCAACAGCCCCCAGCGCTTCAACATATCGACCTTGGTTCAACGCCTGTTTTTCGACATAATTATATATATTATCGGATCGCTTTTTCTCCCCAGCCATGTCAGATCGAGGAGGCAGAGGCCGAGGTGGAGCTCCTCGTGGTGGCGACCGGGACAGAGGGGGCTTTCAAGGAAGCTTTCAAGGTTCGAGAGGAGGCGGTTCGGACCGCGGAGGTAGAGGCGGAGGCTTCAGAGGTGGACGCGGTGGTGCTCCCCCCAACGAGTCTCGATCAAAGATTTTCAGGTTCGTACTGCTAACGACTCGGATCACCTCGTTTTCATGCAATTAACTCCCACTGCACTAGCCACGATAGCCGCGTTCCAACACCAGACTCAGCAATTACCGAGTTGGAGAACGAGATTGTTGACCGCAACAAAACCTCCATCAAGAGTCTTACGGCGAAGACAGGCTCGCTGTCATTGGAACAACAAGATTCTTCCAGCAACGTATTCCCCTACCGACCTGCCTTTGGATCAGCTGGGCAAAATGTCATTCTGTGGGCAAATTACTTTCCCGTCCAGATCAAGGAAGCGTACTTCTACAAGTACGAAATCGAGTTTAAGGAAGAGGGTAAAGCAGACACTCAAAAAGGCAAGGAGCAGGGTGGCTCAAAAGACATCAAAGGCCGAAAACTTCATCTCGCATTTCAGCAAGTATTGAGTGAGCTTTTTGCCTCTCATAAGAAGGTTGGACTGGTGTCTCAATATAAAACTCAGATTGTCTCTACAAAGGAGCTGAGCTTAACGCGAATCCACTGATAATCCAGATTCCACCGGAAAGCGAGGAACAAATGCCCGACACCGTCTTGGCGACCATTCGTGGGCCCACTGAGATTCGTCTAGCTGATCTTATTTCTTACACTCGATCCATGGAGGACCGCGGCGAAAGGACGGTCTATCCAAAGTTCCCAGACGTTATCGACGCCTTGGATATCATTTTGGGTCATAATGCACGATCTAAACTCGGAGAAGTAGCTGCGATTGGAGGATCTCGATTGTTCTCCTTTGGCAAGGACAAGAAGACTGCTAGCTTGACGCAGAATTGTCGAGCGCTGATTGCTGCGCGAGGCTTCTTCCAGTCAGCTCGTATCAGCACTGGCCGCCTGATGCTCAACACTAACGTCACTCATGGTGTCTTCAAGATCTCTGGCAAGCTTGATCAGGTGATGAATACTCTCCGTATTCAGTCGGTATCGCAGAACGACTATAAGCTGAAGAGGCTGGTCGGAGCTTTTGCCAAATTTTTACCCAAGACCCGTGTCTGGGTGACCTTTACCGTTGGCAACGGGAAAAAAGTGCGACGCAGTAAAGCTCTGCATGGCATGGTCAACAGGTTGACCGGAAGCATGGCAGAGGGTCCAAACCGTCCACAAATTGAGCCTGGTTGGGAATACCCAGGACCAAGAAACATCAAATTCTGGCTAACAGACGAAAATCGATATATTACTGTGCATGAATATTACAGGAAGAGTAAGTGGATTGTAATACGCGTACGCTATTATTCTATGAATTTGCTGACATGTGTTGTGATAGAGTATGGTCTGAATCTACAAGATTTACCAGTTATGAATCTTGGCACGGTTAAACGACCTACGTTCTTTCCGGCTGAAGTTCTGGAAATCCAGCAGGGTCAAAGCGTGAAGGCGAAATTAACGGCTGATGAGACGACAGCAATGCTCACATTTGCGTGTCGCACGCCTTACGAAAACGCCCTATCGATCGCTCAGGACGCCCGCGAGGTTCTGGAGTACGATAACAACCAGACACTTGAGGACTTTGGCATATCCATCGGCAAGCCGTTGGCGACTGTGAACGCCAGAGTCTTGGCGATTCCTTCTGTAGCATATATTGATGCTTCAAGAAAGCCAGCCGCCGTTGCGCCGTTCAATGACTCGTGGAATATGCGGTCTGTCAGAGTTGTGAAGCCAGGAACCGCTATCAACAAGTGGACCTACATCACCCTGCTATAACATGAGAATGATGTTGGTCGACAAATCCCCAAATCCACCATGGAAGATTTCGCTGGGTTCCTGGCCCGTGACATGGGCATCAACATTGCAAGATCACCAATCGACCTGCCAAAAACGCATATGCTGTACGATGTAGCCATGTTCAAGAACGGGCTCGAGAACCTTTTCGGATATGCAGCAAAGAATGGCATTCAACATGTCATGTTCATCATTCCCCAGAAAGACAGTACGGGGCTGTACACCAAAATCAAGCGACTCGGAGACTGTCAATTTGGCATTCATACAACTTGCATGGTAGCTAAGCATTTGTGTAAGGAGAAGAACCTCTCTTATTACAGCAATGTTGGTCTCAAGATCAATCTGAAGGCAGGTGGC
The DNA here is from genome assembly GCA_000222875.2 of Periglandula ipomoeae IasaF13. Lineage (NCBI taxonomy): Eukaryota > Fungi > Ascomycota > Sordariomycetes > Hypocreales > Clavicipitaceae > Periglandula > Periglandula ipomoeae. The sequence continues at coordinate 35,142 of AFRD01000239.1, forward strand.
GTAAATCATAAGCTCAAGGATGACTTTGGTCTCTTGAAGGAGGGGCAGACCATGTTTGTCGGCTATGTCACTCATCCGACCAACATGAACGTTACTAAGGGTAACGAACCACCTAGTCTAGTTGGTCTCGTCGCCTCTGTCGATAGAGATCTTGCTCAATGGCCGGCCATAGCATGGGAGCAGAAGGCCAAGCAAGAGATGCTTGATAGTCCCCTCACGGAAGCATTCAAGTCTCGCCTTCGACTATGGCAGACCAAGAATAACAAAGCACTGCCAGAGAACATTGTCATTTTCCGAGATGGAGTGTCGGAAGGCCAGTTCGCACAGGTCATTGCTCAAGAGCTGCCCATGATCAGAGAGGCATGTCGACAGATGTACCAGAAGAAGCAGCCAAAGTTGTCAATTATCGTTTCTGTCAAACGACATCAGACTCGGTTCTATCCTACGAACAAGGACGACATGTCTCGGTCCGGCAACATAAAAAATGGCACCGTTGTCGACCGAGGTATTACTCTCGCACCCTATTGGGACTTCTTCCTGACGGCCCATGATGCCTTGCAAGGAACGGCTCGTCCGGCTCACTATACAGTCCTCCTGGACGAGGTTTTCCGATCCAAGTTTGGCGAGCGGGCGGCGAATGAACTAGAACGCCTCACCCACGAACTTTGTTATTTGTATGGGAGGGCAACCAAGGCCGTCAGTATCTGTCCGCCTGCGTACTATGCCGACATTGTATGCGAGCGAGCCCGTGCGCATCGCCCAGAATACGACGTCAGTGATGCAGAAAGTGTTGGGACCTCGTCCTCCGAGTCCGCCACAGCGACGGTTAGGCAGGTTAATCGCAATTTGCAGGATACAATGTATTACATGTAATCGGACGATCTACGTTCTCTTCAAAGAGACAGATCGGAGACATCTTGCCGCAAAATTGGTCCAGTTCTTGATAGGTGGGAGAGACAATAGTCTCTGAATTTGCAAAGCATCTCAGGTTTATACGGTTGCATGGGGGGCATCGCAGAATCACCACTAGGAAGTTTCATATGCTAGCGGGTTTACGATTAACGACGAACAGATTGACCAGAGGAGGTAAGATTGGTTGGAGGACAGTTGAGAGCAGCGTGTATTCAGTTGGTCATGTGTAGGAAGCGGCCCGGGAGTGATTTTGAAACTATGCAGAAGCGGTATTCAAAGCGCATTGCTTGCGAATTGACTGCTTTTTATCACTTGTTCAGTCCTTTGTTATTCAGTCGTGCATGAAAACGTGTCTAATCACAAGGCAGGACATGTCTAGTCTAGTAACACAAAATCACATCTTTGGCTTCGGTCTATCTTGGATCTTGAGGTGTTTTTTCCAATCCTGAGACAGGGTGGTCTTCTGCTCATTTGACTCCTTTGCCCATTCTTCGAATTCCTTCTCTTCAACCGCCCAAATGTCCAGTTCTGTCTTGAGAAAGGCGCTTGCTTCGCGGGCACAGAATGAAGGATCTTCCAAGGGGACGAAATGCCCATAATTGGGGTGCGTCACTTCCTTGACGCGGCCCGATTCAACGCCTCCGTTCCCTCCCGGGCCCGTACCTGTGATTGCAGTTCGTCGCTTGACTTCTGGTTTTGCGACGACGGGGCTTTTGCCGCCGTTGATGAACAGCACGCTTGGTCGAAGGGAAATGATGCGCTCAAAGGTACTGATTGGTTCGGAGCGATAGAAGGGATACAAGGGCGAATCAATCTTGACGGTTGTGCCGATGTCCCTGACCCAGCTTGGATTCACCAACTTTTTGCCTTCGGCGTCGTATGCTGGCCATGATGGACGCAGAAAAGTGAATACCTCTTGGTGCTTCGTTGTCGACAAAGTCACTTCTCCGTCGGGGTTAGTAGTGGTGGTTCGAAGTCCATACTTGACCCATTGGTCGAAAGCCCTCGGATCCCACGACTGGTAGAATGGGCTCTTCTTGAACAGCTCGGCTGCATTTTGTCGCGATGGCCATACGTCCCTTCGCTTGGTGCTTGCTGCGGCGGGTCCGGCTTCGAATCTCATCGGTCCAGCAGGGTATGGAGCGATGACGGCATCTAGCAGGACGATGCTGTGGAACAGTCGGGGATGCAGAAGAGCGGCGTGCGTAAGGGCATTGCCGCCGAAGGAGTGTCCTATGCCGACGAGGGGACGTGGCATGCGGAACGTGTTGATCATATGGATAATATCTCGTGAATAATCATACCAGCTGGCTAGTTGGTCAGTTAGCATCTCGAATCACTATGAGTTAAGTCATTCGAAGAGCGCGTACGATCATTGCCTAGGAGGCCTTGTTCCTGATTCAGAACTCCACTTTGGCCCTGCCAGACACAGTCCGCGATCCATATGTCGCGGATGCGGATGCCCTGGCTCTTCAATGCTTGATGGAGATCATCCCAGAATGGTTCATACAGCTCCTATTTTCGTATGAGTTAGTAGGAGACTCGCGGTGATGAGATATGTGATGATGGGCAGATGTTACTTTGGGGAAACCGTTGGCATGGCCACCTATGATGGTCACATCGCCTTTGCGAGGTGACGAATTGTCTTTGGGGGTGTACTGCTTGATGTGTAGCTTCAGTCGGGCGTTTTGATCATCAGACGTTGCATGAGGGTATTCCCTGATGTGTGAGGCGTCAATGACGTGCTCTGATGGCAAACTTTGACATGATTGAAGCCAGATGCCCGTTCCATCCGATGGGGGTTTTGGCTCAACGGCAATTCCTGGCTGCAGATCGAAGTGCTAACTCTGAATGTATCGGCAATTAAATGTAGGCGTGTCAGTGGATAAGATCCTGGAATATCATTGAGTCGTACAGAAATAGTGTTTCAAGGTCCTGGTGCATTTATGATGCACAAAGTATATGAGTCGCCTCTGTGTCTGTCTACCTAGGAATCTTGGGGAGGTATTGTCTACCTCGGTTGCGGCGGGCAGTAAATGTGGAGTCCAGCGTCCGTGGTGCCTTGTAGCCGGCCCCGCGTTGGGCTAGGTAGGTAGACAATGAATTGAACCCCGTTTGTACGCGACAAGCGAACGCCGTAGAGTCCGTTTGCTGTCTGGTGTTTGTTTGCTACGCTTCTTGGGGGGATGATGGTGACTGAAGCTGCGGAAAGCGGGCCGAAGGAAGTACGACTGCGAGTCACTGATTCATGACATTGAAGTCCATTCTCGAATGTCACGGAAAGAGCGAGGTGTTCAAACTTGATATAAGTGAGCTATGATAAGTCATTGTGATAAAAGTCTGTGGTAACTGCCGAATTTTGCAGCTATTGTACATTGTGGTGGCAGGGGCTGCCGATACCTCCATGAATAGGTACCTAGGTATAGACCCGGTGGGCATGAGCTTCCACGGGAGGATACAGTACACACAGGACTAGGAAAGTGCCGGTCTTGGAGCTATCCCTGAGAACTACCGACATTCATGAGAGCATTGGACGCATCTAGCGAGCAAATGTGAGAGAAAGGTGAAATGAGATTGCAAATGAGACAATGTAATTGAAGAAGTTAATGCTGAATACATGTGTCAGGTTGCAAGTCTCGCCGAGAGCCTCACATATCGTTCACCGTGCAACACCACGAAACATCACCAACTTGACTTCGCCATAATCTCTTTCCCATGCTTCGGGGCTACGCGCCTTGATTCTATCCATTTGTGTCATGTCGTCTCAGGCCAGATTGGAAATTGAATCTTCATGATCGAACCAAGCTACAAGCCCTCATCACCAGTCATGGCTCCCAAAATACTCCTCTTCGCTGGTCCCCCATCACCGTCCTCCATCGTCGAAGCATCCTGCACCATAACCAACTTTGAGTCCTCTTTCCTCACCCTCTTCGACCTCCCCTTTTCTGGATCCCCCTCTCCGCCTACTACACAATATGCAGCATGGCGCTCCCTCCCTCTCACCCGTCAGTCGCTCCCGACAGGATTCACACAAGCCCATGCCGTGAATATGTCCATGTTCTCGAACGGAGCCTTTTTCACCACAGCCAATGCAACTTTGCTTGAAGATGGCCATTTAGATGATGACGTTTCGACTAGTCAGGATTTGCTTACTCAGTTCTGCGAGCAATCCCTCGGAATGCACAACATGACTGATGCCGCCGACGGGGAGAGCTTTGAATTGACCGAATCATTCATGACGTCTATTCATTCAGAGGACGGACATCCAGCTCGGCCACGTCACCTTTCTGACTTGGAAGACGTTCCCTCGGCCAAGCAAGTCACGAATCTACAACCACAAACAATCACGCTCAACATCATAGTCGGCGTATTATCTGTGGCCCAGCCCCGAACCGTCACTACCCGGTGGGGCAACACGCTGTCTCTCATAGAAGTGCTCGTGGGTGATGATACAGCTACAGGTTTTGCCGTTACATTCTGGGTGCCCAGCGACAAAGTGGCCGAGAGTGATGTTGTAGCGCTACGCCGCCAGGACGTTGTACTCTTGGAAAATGTGGCACTCCATGTTTTCAGAGACAAAGTATATGGACAAAGCCTACGAAGGGGATTGACCAAGCTGCATCTCCTGTGGCGAGCCGATGGCAGCGGGTATTACTCGTCGAGGGCCTTGCGTGCTAAGGGAGCGAACCCTCAACGAGAGAAGACGAGGAGCGGTTCGTCTTGGGATCAGCCTCCGGATGACACGCAGTGATATATTATCGCGAAATGATGAATAAGCGATAATCATCTATTCGTTTCATGAAACCTATCATACACGGGGGAGGGTCAACTATTCTTCAAGCCTCTAACCAGAACATAAAACGCCTCGAGCATCTATACCAGCATTATTAGAGAATCTTATACATGGGCGGGAGCAGCAGCCGAGTTCTTCTTCTCGCCGCCGGGACCCTTCTTCACAGAACGCCACTCTAAACCAAGAACAGCCAGGAAAGCACATCCAGCACACGCCACCGAGATGTAGTACGTGTGCCTCAATCCGGTCATGTATGCTGCCAGAACCGATTCCTCGGCGTCCAAACGGCCAATCTTCTCCAGGACGCTGTGGATCTGGTTTGCGCCGCTATTGATGAAGATCTTGCCATCGATACCAATCTGATCCTTGGTGAGCGTGTCGATCAAGCCGTTCTGGAACAGCGTCTGCGCAACGGCAACAAAGATGGCGCCGCCAAGGGCTTGGAAGAATTGGACACAAGCCGTGACCACGGGCACCATGTCTTGTGGTAGAACTGTCTGCACGACAAGAACACCAATTTGGAAGCCGGCGCCGATACCGAGACCAGCGATAACCTGGTAGCCGAACCATTCGCGAAGAGGCGTGTGCAAGTCGAGGGTCGTGAGCATGCCGGATCCGACGGTGTAAAGGATCATGCAGGGGATGATGACGAAGTTGTAGTATCCGATGGCGGAGATGATGCCGCCGGAGACGATGGAGATCAGAACCGTAGAGAGCAAGAGAGGGAGGATCTTGATGCCGGCTTGGACAGCGCTGACGCCCTGGATGGCCTGGAAGTACAAGGCTGCAATGGCAGATTAGCCTTCAAAGAAGTTTCATAACAAACAACAAATCTGGTGGGTAAATCTTACAGAGATAATAAATCAGAGGGAAGAATCCAGCACCAAAGAAGAACGCGAACAGCATGGCACACAGGACATTGCGATTCTTGAAAAGTCGTGGCGGTAGCGTTCCTCGATCGCCCTGCCAGAACTGGATGCCGATAAAGACGGCAATCATAAGGCCAAAGCCGACAAACAGCCCAATGACCTTGGAATCGCTCCACGGATAATCAGCCCCTCCCCACTGCAGAGCGAGCAGCAGACACACGATGGCGGGGATGAAGATGAAAGTTCCGGATAAGTCGAGCTGGCGAACGCGCTGCATAAAGGTCATGTTCTCGGTGTCAGATGTGTTGCGGTTGACGTGGACGAAGAGAGTGACGATGCCCATGGCCAGACCACCGATGGGCAGGTTGATATAGAAACACCATCGCCAAGTGACGTTTTCTGTGAAGGCGCCGCCGAGAAGAGGTCCTGCGACAGACGCAATACCCCACATGCCTCCGATGAGACCGAATACCATGGGACGTTTGCGCAGTGGCACTTGGCGATGTTAGAGCACTCTCATCTGCAGTCAAGCACTGGGAGTGGGAGTTGATACGTACTCGAAAGTGAAAGAATGACGATGGATCCCGAGAACAAACCGGCAGTACCGATCTACATGCACCTCTTTAACTCTTGTTTTCTCGTGGAATGGAGCATAAGAGTACTTACACCAGCAATAGCACGTCCCACGATAAACGTCGTCGAATTCGGCGCAACAGCACTCACCAAGCTGCCCACCTCGAAAATGAAGACAGCCCCGAGATACACCAGCTTGACGTTGAAGTATTTGTATACGGCACCATACATGGGCTGCAGCGCCGTCGTCGTAAGAAGATAGGCGCTTCCATACCAACCCTATAACTTATTAGTTTTCCAACCCGAATCCATTTTACTTGTGCCTGTCCAATAGAACGGAGTGCGTGAAAACCTACAATGTCCTTTACGCTCTGAAACTGCGCTGTGATAGCACCCAGGGCAGGCGCAATAATAGTCTGATCCAGTGCGACAAGAAAAACGGCCAGACACAGGGCCGATATAATCAGGACGAGTTTCAATCCATGTGGGTAATTGGGATTATTGTCGTCGTCATATTCTTCCTGGGGTTTCTCGTCCTCCGTCGGTACATCTGCATCTTTGTTTTGGTCTCGAGGAGGAGAGGCGATTCTGGAGCCGACCTCTGTCTTGTCGGTGGAGAGGCGATTTGCCTCTGCGGGTTGCGCTGCCATTTTATGGTTGATTCAAGCCTGCGACTGATGAATCGTGATTGTTTTGCAATACCGGCTTATAAGTGTGTTGTCTGAGTCTAGACCTTGTCGCCTGATGGAAGAGGTTATAATTGCAAGTTCGCGATGACACATTTCCTCCATCGTAATTGAGCTTACCACGGACGAGGGACCATCGTTAAATAGATATACTTCCCGACGACAAAGCAAGCTGACCTGGAGGGCCTGGTGTGGTATGGCGGTAATGGACGCACGTCCAAGCCAATAACGCATAACGCCAACGCCAACGCCCATCAGCCGCTACTACTACTACTACTACTACTGCTAACTCGGTAGAGTTGGTGCGATCGCCAATGCGCGGCGCGGGTGTGGAGAACGCCGTTGCTGTTGGGGCCAGGCCGAAGAGTCACGGCTGTATTGATTGATTGTGCCCATCACCAGTTTCTTCTATCAACAACGCACCTGATATTAATATGCCCAACTTTCATCAATATTTATGTAACTTAGTGCATAATATATCATCTACACATCTTATTCATTAAAAACAATTTCATACAAAAAAAAAGTTCACATCTTAGAAGGATAATAAAACTCAAGCTCATTCACGACAGAAAAAAAAAAGACAAAAAAACTAAGCAGGGTCATTCTGCCAAACACTAGCCATCCGCTAGCGCCACGGCCTATGTATACACTCCCTGTAAGCTCTAAGCTCTAAGCTCCCGCTACTTCAAGCTGCGGACTTGCGCGTGTGCCGATGTCCGAGGTGTGGAGCGTCCCGGTCGTCCATCAAAATTCAAGACCACAGCTCCCCCATCTCCACAGGGCTGAAAGCGTCACAACCATGCAGTGGGCATGCACTCGACGTTGAACCGACCCCGAATAGCAAATGGCCAGTAAGCATCGCGTTCGCGTCCCCTTTTCGCTTCGGATTCGGGTCTGTATCTCCGAACATGGGGCGCGGTTTGCAACACCACATGGCGGATTGATAAGCTTGTTTGATTTGTGATGCGCATCATGACTTCACGGTGCACCCTGTTGCAGTAGCGTGCGTGTCACGTCAGGCAGGTACGTGGAGACTGGCGTGGACGACTGTATGTACAGGACTCGTTTATGCGCAATTGTCAACGCAAGCTTGTGCGGTTTCAGTCATGAGACTTGGCTTTTTTGAAAAGTTGAGATGAAATGTGACATGCGGCGACTGTTACCGTACGCGATGTGGTCAATATGTCCATGTCTATTTGTATTCAGATGATATTCGTAACCACGCCATGCTGCCAGTCCCCCAGTCACTCTAATTTACACCCGATCCGCCCTGACATCGCGAGTATACCAATCACTCCTGTGCGTCATCCCCAGATTCTTCCGAGGTCGCCGCCCCAGGAACCCAGACCAGAAGACCGTCCTTATCAATCTTCATGGCCTCCGTGGGAATAATCCGTAGCACCTTTTGGAAATATTTGTCGCGCACCACGATGCCCGGCCGGATGTAGTCGCCCGTGACGAATGGCAAGAGCCTATAGCGTATCGTTCGCCTGGACAATGGCAGCAGGTGAATCGTCGTCTGTTTCGATCCCGAGAAGCCAAATGTGTCGCTGGGGTCCATGGTCAACCCAAAAGTGAGGAAGTGGTTCGATGGGTTCTCAATCGTGATGTCGAGGTGTAGTAATCTTGTTGAAGCCCTCAGGCTTGAATGCATCGCCGTGGCGAGAACTCTCGGCTCTGATCCCAGTACTAGGTATTGTCCTACCGGCATCACTGTCGTATTCACCTCGCTGTCTGCTGGAGCGCTCTTCCTCTTCCATTTGATGACAAAGGCCAGGTCCAGAGTCACTGGGTGTCGGTCATCGAGGCTCAACTTCTGCGCCACCAGGTCGAACTGGGCTTCATGCATTGTTTTTGGAGACACTATGATGCCATTTGATGGTGATGCTTCTTCGGGCCTTGCCAATACATTGCATCGTGCTCCACCTACGCAAGACACCACCTGCGTTTCCATGCCCATGACGACCAGATCCTCCGATGCGAATGAGGCATAGTGACACATTAAGCTCCATCGCTGCGTCAAGCCCTTAGGTTGTAATTCCGTTTCCTCCTCTGTCGCGATGGGAATCCCGTCGCTATCAAATAGGCTCGGCCATGGTTCCGTGTGTAGTCGTGGTACTAAGTCGTAGTTTGCCTCGAATGGTCCAACAGTGTTCAGTTGTATAGGTAAAAATTGTATGATGGGCGTTGCCGTATCGGATTCTAGGTGATAGATCGCACGTAGATGCAGATCGAGCGTTGACGAGGCCGTGGTCGGGGATATCCTGAGTTCCAATTCCACGCTCGCGCCGCTGGCAATAGTACCCACGTTCACGCCCATCGCATGATGCCCGTCGTTTTCGTCTTCTGCCGCTATTCCAGTGATTTCTTGGTCTCCGACCCGAAGTGTAAAAGACGGAATCAGTTTGCCAAACAGCTGTGTATCAAGTTTCACATGAGCTGCTTCGTCCTCGTCATTACGCAGCTCCACGCGTACCTGCACAGTCTCATCCGTGTAATACTGTGTAGAGGGATCTACTAGAGTAATTTGCAGTTTAGGTGGTCGGGGCTTGATGTGTAATATTCGAGCATCCGCCCGCAACTGGCGTGGCTTCTGAGCACCTTTGACATGCCATCCCGTAACGGGGTCCGTTTCCCTGAATAGCCTGGTGTATTGCAGATCGTATGCCTTGGTTTCGTAATGAACCACCACTGAGGACGCTTCGGCTTCGCCTGATTCCCTTAACGGTATGTTCATCTCCAACACTCTTTTATGTCCATGTTTGAGTGTCAAGTCGCAAGCGCCAGTGAGTCGGGAAGGCAAATCTCCTGAATCTCCTTTGATAAACTCTTCCTCCAGGTTGACTTCCGTCAAGTTCGTACTTTCGAAAGCCTCTCCTACATCCTTTGCTGAATGGGTGATAATTATGGGCTTCAGACTGTCTTTGAACTCTACCCGAACTGATGCAAAACTAATAGGAGCTGAATCTTGTACAGCGTTAGATGTTAATGTCAACTGAGCTTTGCAGGAATCTCCAGCCTTGCTCTCCTTATTTCGAAACACGAAGCTTGAGGAAATTAACGACGAAGCGGTCTCGTCTGACGATTGAACAGACAGCTTCTCATCCACAGTCATACCATCCAGCGATTGCGATAGATCGAATTTCCAATGTTGACGTTTCGGGAATTCTGCAAGAGTACTTGAGTTAGCATCCAAATAGCCGGTTTGAGATGACAATTTAAACTCACTCTTGTTCATCAGCTCCCAATCGACAGCAACGACAAGATCTGGTTTTCCACATTCCTTCGCCGCCTTGCGTAACAGCCAACATAGATCATTGGATATATCGAGCCAATTGTCAGAACGAAATGATGTATCATCCCATACTGGTCGCAAAATTGCAACCACCTCTTCCCAAGAGCCCAAAGACGCCATCTCTTTTGCACACTCCAACGACAGCTCTGCAGCGATGCGCAGTTGCTTCCGCGCCTGGAACTGTGTCCTCGCCGTGATCAGACAGTCTATGATTTGCTGAGCATGGTTGACACCACTTTGACCATCCACCGGGTACTCTTCGTATGGAGGAGGACACATGTAAGTATCATAATTGCTTGCGGCGGCCTTTGTTGATTTACCATCCGGCGCCTCTCGATCTTCGCTGGGCATCATGCGAGCCAGCGTGCGCCGCGCTGCAAGATGCCGTGCAGCTATGCGGTACCAGTATCCCGTATGATGAAGATGCTCCCATGGCTGTAGGCGCTCCCATGGCTGTAGGCGCTCTCCAAATACAGCTTTTTCCGGCGGCAAGAATATCGTCATCGATGCCGGGACCAACCCGGGAACTTCGACCTTCTCTATCAGATGAGACATCACCGTAGCCCAACGTGCTTTCCAGGCCTGCCATCCGTAGGTGTTGGTGCCTCGGCCCCTTCGATCGACAAAATCGCCAATTCGGTCTCTGTGTACCTGCCACCTTCTGACCGCCAAGCTAGTATGTCCCATCCACAGATGCAGTCGCAGACATCGAATTGATATAATGTCAGCCAGTTGCCGGGCTTCATTCCATCGAGGACTCCAGCTAGGGACGACGTCTAATACATCTTGCCCCAAAAGAATCTCATATGCTTGCTCAAAGGAGCGGATCGCTGCGTCCAATTCTTGTCTGAACTCGGCCAAGACGGCCGTTTTGAAATCGTAGCGGAAATTCCAATCCGGCAAAGAGAGTGTATGTGATGTTCCGGATGTCGGTGGTATCGTCGGTAATGGTGCGATTCCTCTCGCGCGTTTCTTCCTCGCATGTCGGCCTATATCCCTATAGTATTCCACGGCATTGGAGTAAAGTATCGAGAGTATGTTGTCCATGACGCGCTTCAGCTCTGCGGGGGACTCTTGTGTCGGGATATAAAAGATCGACTTGGGATCCAAGGCGGTTCCTCTTCGAATGCCTTCCAGCCGGTCTTGGACATCCTCTGTAAGCTCTGCGGTACCGCTATCCTCGTCGCCGAACAAAACAATTGCGACTCGAGTCTTAAATCCAGACCGCGCCAGAGTAGCCTTGATTTCGTTGACGTCAGATTTGAGGCGGTTGTCATTGCTGAGCATATAGAAGCATGCAAAGATGCTGGGAACCAGAGCTTGGTGCTTCTTGATCCATTGCGAATCGATCAAGCCGTCGGGGTAGAGCGCCGATACGTGGGATAACGGAGAGAAAGGCGAATGAAGCTGCGCGTCGGTATTGGAAAGCTCTGCTGTGTCTGGAAGAGTCGTCTTACGAGGCGGTAGGGTATACGACTGCGTTCCTCGTATTAGTCAATGTGGACTACGACGTGTCAAGAGCGACACATACTCTCCCAACAGTCTTGATCCGCAGCCTGTACGGCTCGTCCCTCGGAACCACAGCCCATGACCTGCCCCTCGAGTCTATATCCTCAAAGTACTTCTCGAGGACCTGTGACTCCCTGGTGTCTAGTGGCGGCAGATCGGACTTGACCAGCTGTCCCTGGGAACTAAGCTCGCCGTCCAAGTCGAGCTGTGGCTCCGCTGAATTGAGGCCCGAAGCAACCAAGAAGGGGACGTTATGGTCCAAGCTACCTTGGGGATAGCCATCCATAGCGAAGAGTCCCAATTTGGAAGGCGAAGCGTCGTCGGTCCGCTTGGAAAACATTCACGGGTAAGGTCTTCTTGATGAGGAAGAGCTAAAGGCGGGCGCCCAGTTCAAGCACGATTGCCCCTCCTGACGTGGGTACGTTGACATCCATCGGGCTGAGTGACACCAGCGGTATGCTCTCAAGCGAGAGGTTGCGTGAAATCCAGATATTTTGAATTTCAACACTAGAATTTTATTTTTCTTCTCCAATCTAACGCGCTTTCTCGCCTCATACCATCTTCCAACATAACGATTTGCTCCTCTTTCGAATAATTTATAAACCTCCAGAACAACAGCAGTCCTCCAAACAAAGCCCAGTCTCCACACACCACCAAGTCACCCTCCGGACCGGAACAATCCCGTCCCCCGACATCGAAATTTCAACAACACTTGCAACCTCATCATCAACCAAACTCCAGCTCTGTCGCCAGTCGCCCACGCGCCAACTTGGAACGTCCAATTCGAAAACGCCGCCCATATACACTTCAATCGGCGACGAACACCCTCCGTCCACAACCAATGCGTCCCACCCAAGTCCTCTCGGTTGGGCGATACCGCCACCTGAAGCTCACAACCAAGGATGTCGGCAAGGGCTTCTACAAGGGAAATCGAACGGGCTCAATGGGTCGCCACACCAAGCACGGAGGATACGTGATTGAATGGAACAAAGTGCGCACATATGCCGTTCCCTCAGGGCTGAAGGATTTCAAGGTAGGCTATTCATTCAACTCGATGCGCAAACCAATGTGCAGGCTGACAGGTAGCCGCAATAGCTTACCCCCTTCGTGGGTCACGAGGTGCGAGCGCAACCTGGTGATTACAAAGGTCTGGAGAAGGGTCCTCAAGATCCATACTTTTACGTGGAACAGTGGAAGCGATACAACGGCGTGGACTGGGCGAAGACAACGCGACCGACCGACAATTCTGATTGAACGAACGACGGAAGAATCATTTTCAGAGCGCTGGATGGTGAATCGAGAGTCAAGTCATGGGTCTGCGCCTCTCTTCTGTATATATATACCCGAATATTGACCTTGTACAACACTTTTGCATCACAGTCATGTATCAACAGCTGGAACCAACGAAGATGGGATCGTTTACTGGTTCTGATTATTTTATCTGAGATAACAAATGGGAATACAAAAAATTTCAAAAGAAGGCGCTCTGCTCATACAGGATATCTATTGCCGATTGCTGACTGTTGTGGAAATGGTACATATGTTGCCTTCTGGGCGTTTTACTTCGTGGCGGCTGCTTCGCCATTCTCAGTTGGTTCTTTGATCTGCGGGATCTTGCCATCGGCGGACAGGAAGCTTTCAATAGCAGGGCGGGTCGTGCCTGCGACTAATAAATCTTCAGCCCTGGCGGCATCATCGGACGTTGGCTGGCCAGGCAGATCCATATGAGAGCCTAGTGGACTGAGCGGACGAGATCCAGGTGTGGGAGCGACTGCCGAGTTCAAGGTCACCATGCTGGCTGTTTCTGCGTCCTTCTTAAGGCTGAATGGGAGCGCAATACCATCGATGAATGGGCGCTTTCCAGCAACTCCGGTTTCAGGAACATAATTCGGGCTCAACATGCCAGCGTGGGCTGCTTCCTGTTCCTTTCGTCGTTCTATCAGTTGTGCAACAGGAGTATTCTCTGACAGTGCTGGATCGTCCGTCTGATGCTCGTCAACGACGGTACGGCGTCGAGAACGGCTTCTGTCCCCTTTAGCTGCGTTAGAGGAACCTGGCTGTTGGGACTCGATATCTTGGTAGGACCTGGCGCCTCTTCCCTCATCACCAGTGACATCCTGTGCCTCTGGAATTTTATCAACCTCCTTTTCACGCTCAACGGTGAGCTCATCGTGTTTGGAGCCCCACAGAGACCATAGTGCCAAACCCATACTCTTAGTTCTCTTCTTCTCCACCAAGTCTTCGTCAATTAATCGTCTTCCAGCAAGCGCCGTTGGCGGGGGATGTTCGTTGGCCCCAAAGTCTTGGAAGCCCTTCACCATGTCCTTGACAATCTTTTTATGGACCTTGACTTTAACAGAGGCATATCTCTGGTTCCATTGATTCCTTGTACCCAGCCAGCGCTTGACTGTACCCGCCTTCACTACCCCGACTTCAGACAGTGGAACGCAGCAACCTGGCAGTTCGGTCTCGGGGGCCAGCGGAAGAGTGACGCCGTGGCGAGTGACGCCGTGGCGAGTGACTCGTTGACGGATCATGTGTTTCTTGAACTGCGGCAATGGATCGCCGGCCTTCCCGACTTGTCCAGGTTCCGCTTTCTCTATCTGGCGTTTTTCGTCTTCGCCCTCCGGCACACTCGTTCCATTTTCCGTTTCTGTTCCTGAGCTCGAGATCACAGAAATTTCATCATCGTCCAATATTTCGATGCCTCTCTTTTGAGCTCTTGCGAGTGCCCAAGCGCCAAACTGCGCAACCGAACGGTACATGAATTTGGCAGGTCTCGTGAAACTGAGTCGGCGCTACATGGCACAAGTCATCCCATACTTGTAGTTGGACATCAGTTGGCTTGTACTTTTGTAACAACTCCCGGTCTTTGTCCGACAATGACTCCAACGGTGCCGCATATTTTGATGGATTTGCACACTTGTGAGCTAAGAAAATCTGTTCATCACGCAAGAGCTCGCCACCCCCGACCATGATTAGTAAAGGTGGTAGGCCACCCAAGGTCGTCTGCATAACTGGGCTGACCAGGGGGTCATTGAGCAAGGCATTCGTTGTATACAGCTATTCTCGTCAGCGTGAAAGTTATCGGACTTAGTGAAGGGATACTGACCTGAATCTGGTCCTTGATTGTGAGAGGATTTCCATCCACAGTCACGGACAGATACTTTGTCCCGCCATTATCCTTGCCAGCCATGTCACCAAGCTTTTCTGCATCTATGGCATTGCCGTGCTCAACGGTGACCCCGTTGCTACTCTTCCCACTCGCCTTCGTGTCTGCAGCCTTCTTCGTTTTGCTCGTTTGCGTATCTGCCTCGCTCTGGAAAATCTTGATGTCGTCGTCATTTGGCGGCGGCCAAGCTCGAGAGGGTTTGTGGTGAAAACCAGATTGTGGAATGTAGTCAAATGGCGCATCAGCCCCTACACTGGGAAACGAGTGGGTCAAGTCTACCCAAGGACTTAGTAGGATACCTCCAGCCGGGAGGGGGATCCCTTGGTCTCTCAAGACACACAACATGGATAATACCATGCCTCCTCCGGCAGAGTCTCCAGCCAAAATGATGGTACTGGGGTCTTGGACGGAAAGAAGATAAAGATAGGCCGCTAAGCAATCTTGAAGTCCGCATGGAAAGGGGAATTGGGGAGCGAGGCGATATTTAGGGGCGAACACGCGAGCTTTCAGTTTGCGGGCGTGACGCTGCATCTGATATCTATGTTCATCGACACTTCCAAAGAAATAGGCGCCTCCATGAACATAGAGCATCACGCGCCTGCCCGGGTCGTCAATTGCCTTTCTGGCATTGTAGTGGGCCTTCATTTCTATCCATTCGGCCTCCAGGGTGGTTTTAGACTTCCGCCACTGCCACCATTGTCGCCCGCCGACTTGAGCAATTCCATCTGTACCGAGCTGAGATTGAATGAGCTCCGCTGATCGGGTGAGATATTCATCCGAGATCTTTGCGATCTCGACCTTGACCCATTGTGGACTGGGCACCCACTGCGAGGTGAATGCTTGAAGCTCCTCCACAGTATGGTGGGACGCAAAATCCAAGAACGAGCGGATGAGATGAAGTCCTTCGTCGTAGGACAAAGTGCGCGGTCGGTCTTTGCTTCAGGGGCTTCCGTTTGAGATACTATGGAGAGAAAAGTTAGCTTTGGTTATTGACTGGTGCGATAGAGGATTGTCACAGAGTCGTATGGCATCCCCGAAGCGATTATGACGTGCAGAGGGGTGAGCGAGGTATAGGCATACGTGAGAGAACAACGTTGAAACTACCGTCAGTGTCACAGCCAAAGAGACCGACGTAGTGTTCAGCTTATACATTTTAACAGTAGAAATCAATCATGAAATGCATGTTTGAGTGCGCAAAGTCGAACAGCAAAAGTGAACTCGGGAATCAACAATCATCATTCCGTACTAAAGGGAATGGGAACGAGTGAGACTCTTCCCTTTGTTGCACGGGCCAGCCGGGCACTATGCACAACATGATGTCATGTGTTTTGTTCTGCTGTACGGAGTAGCTTCTCTGAGCTCAGTGGACCCTGGTCCCTTGCTCCCCCGACTCTGGAGGAAGCGTTCCTCGATTGATGTGTTCTGATTGGTCAGGATCTCCCTCCTCCACTGCTGGTCTGAGTCCAACGAATGGGTGGGTGGAATACTCCGTACCAGAGGCACGACCGTCGAAATTTTTATTATGTCCAT
>AFRD01000238.1:0-51502 GCA_000222875.2 Periglandula ipomoeae IasaF13
CAAAGAGAGCCTGAAGCAGCCACGCGCCGTTCCAAAATGTAGCCATAGAATATAGGAATTCACTATTTTATAAAAGTTTGTTACTAACGACCACCTTGCGAGAGAACACTGCATAAAGGGATTGAAGGAAGTTCTAGGCGGCCAAAAGCCACGCCAAAAACTATCCGAGACAACTCGATTTACTGATCGCGCAGCTCATTTGGTGAATGGAAGAATGTTGAGACATCGGAGGAGCTACTAGCTGCTTGCCACGCTTTCTCCAGCTGTTTTAGCTATGGGCAATCAAGGCCCAATCACCAGGGGGAATGCCGCCGCTATCCTTCAATGGCCCGTATGTCTCTCCCGTAATCTTCTTTCCATCACACTTGCCCGTGAGAGAAAGTATTAACCTTTGGTGCATTCGAGGAACGGAGTCCAACCAACAGTCCCAGTCTTTCCACCTTATCATGTGCATAAAATTGGTTCTTTAACCAAAGTGCTGGCCGCAGGCATATCACGATTTTATCATCGGCTTTCTGCTATAGAGAGGCTAAAATCAGTTCCATTGGTCCAGGTCCATGTCCGTGTCTGGAAAATGGCAACGTCTGTCCCCCATGACCCGCCATCCAGAGCAGAGCTTAAAACTTGAGTATTGTCTGCCGGCTTTGTATAGTAATCAGCGCCTGGATCAGCCTTCCATCATTACAACGTCCCTTCTTCGCGCGGCTCCAATTACCGTGCCTCTGCTGTTACACGCTTTCTCCGGCCGGCTGCTTCAGCCGTCCCTGAGCCAGATATCTGGTATTCTCTCCACGACCGTTCTCTGGGAAGGACCAGACTAACCATTCTGATAGGGAGCTGTACGCTTTCGATAGTCCATGTGATCAAAGGACTGATGATTTCCTCCACAGTCCAGAAAAATTTTTCCGCGGTCGGATAAATACAGGCTACAAAGATTTTAATGTTTACTGTTACGGGTGGTACAAATTTGGTAATGCCAAGCCCGAGGGAAAGTTGATCATACTTCGAAACATTGCCGGGGTGGAAAAGCACGTAGTGTTGTACAGTGAGCTTGGCTGTTCTGAGAGCTGCAAGTTGCAACGCTGGACGCAGATACCTGCTATGCAAAACCCAAAGGACTTTTAACGCGTCCTTCCATCTGCTCGCATTGAATCTAGGACATACACTGAGTCAGAGTTGCTTCATCATGTTCCACTCTACTAGGAATACGTCAATTCTCTTATTTTAGGAATATTGTTCGTGTATAAGAACATAAGATCAGCCCCTTGTCCCGTAGAAAAGTGATATTTCAAAGCAATGTCATCACTTGTCCATATGCGCCGCAGATTTCCTATGACTCTAAACTGGAGTTTCTCCTTCGAGCAAATCACCTCTTCATCATTCTCCTCAATTCTGCAAAGGGCGTATTCACATTCTTTTTCCCAGTCGCAAAGTCCAACGATGAGCCACTCAAGCGCTCCAACCAAGTAAAGCGCGAGGCACTGGCCCAGCCAGAGCCCAGCCAGCCCCCTTCCGTTGAAAGCAAGATAAATTCCCAGAGGCAGGGCTATGACGTAATAAATTATGATGTTAACGCAGGCGCCAATCCACTGCCTGCCAATGCCTCGAAGCGTGCCACCGCACGATCCATTAAGTCCATCAGCGATCTGAAACAGAGCAACATAGGGTATCACATCTGCCACTTCCCTGACCACGGTCTCGTCATCATTGAACAATCTTCCAAAGCTGTTCCTAGTCATCATGAGCACAGTCAAGATTGATGCACCCAAAGCCATTGACAATATTGCCGAAAGATGGGCGGTACGAGCTGCGTCAGTAGGTTTCCAGGCTCCAAGAAGGTTCCCCACTCGAGATGAAGTAGCGACGCCGAGACCAAATGGAATGGTGTTGATAATTTGGTCAGACGTCATGATTACGGACTGTGCAGCCAGCGCAACCATGCCGAGGCGTCCAGCAGCCAGAGCAACAATCTCAAAAGCCCACCACTCTGACCCGACGTGAATGACGCCAAGAAGAGCCAATCTTGCAAACGGGAGCATGTTGCGACAAGCCTGACCAAGATTTATGCCACCCCAGTGCTCATGTCCTTTAATGAAGGCAGTGTAACAGACAAGAAGGAGGAAGCATAGCCAATAAGAAATGCCCGTCGCCACTGGAGCACCGTATAGACCAAAGCCCAGAGTATGAATGAACAAGTAGTTGAGCGCGGCGTTTAACGGGAACGTCACAAGAGGCACATACGTCCCGGGTCTATGAATCTCTGTTCCGCTCCGTCGTCAGCGATAAAACATCAGCGGTGCATTGTCGATTATGGGGAACACATACCTTGAGCTTGAAGATACTTCTTCATAGCCTCAAATCATATGTATCCCAGTCCGCCGGGGATTAACCATCTCAAAAATATCGAACTTTGCTCGCAAATGAACTCCTCCTGGCTAAGTAGCCGGAACAACGGGTTGGAGAACCACCAAATGACCGCTACAACAACATAGAACATCGAAAAGACAATGAGCGCCCGTTGTAGTAGTTTCCCCAAATCATGCTTGTTAGCGGAGCCAGTGAAGCTGCTTGAAGCAAGTGTATCCAGAGCCGTTGTTCCCCCAAGCCCTATCAGCCATGCCGTGGACATGGCAAACATGTAACTAAAAGCCGCAGTCGCAAGAGCCTCCGGGCTCAAGCGACCAACGATTAAAACAGACACTGTCTGGAGACTATTTTGCAGAGCATAACCAAGAACGACGGGGACTGAAGCTTTTGCGAGAACAATCAGCTCTTGAAGCGTCTTCCAGTAGCTTCCATTCGCATATTGTTGAGTAGAGGCTTTCGGTAGTAAAGTGGTCGTTTCGGTCGGCATAGGCTCGACAGCATCAATATGCTCTCTCCGAGTGTCCATGATGAATACACTGGTAGCACAGGAAGTAGTACTCTGCGATCGTATCGATCGGGTATCCCTGTATTGAACTACTTGAAATATTGAGATCGCACTGTTGATATGAAAGCAAGCTGCTCGGCTCCCTCATTGACCCGACACTTCCCCTTCTACCCCCGTGTCGGGCGATATGTAGCCGTGGAGGATTTCGTACACTACGGCTGGCGCCAATTAGAGTGATAGGTCTCGGGCTAAGCTTTCGCGCTAAAACAAGGGTCGCATCAGGGCCCCCACGGTTGACGATCTCGGCAGCACTCTACCGTTATCTTCATGTACGGCGGTGGGTTCAGTTGCAGCGGTACTTCGTGTGCGTGCTTGACTGGTATCAGATCACGGGTATCATCAATTGTCCGAGACAGTGACAGCTTGTTCCCCTCACCGCTTTAAGTGTGGCGTGAAACCAAAAATCCCTCTTTGCTCGTTGGTGCAGCCAAGAATTCATGAGAATGTGGGACATATGTGAAAGCTTTTCTTATACTGGACATGGTTGGCGACTAGTGCTACTATGTGCTGCGCGTGAAGCATCTACCAAATACGTTATTTTATTTTCTTACGATGGCTCGCGGCTAGAGGAGTGATTACTCAGGCTCTATGTGCGCCAGGTCCGTGACGAGGGCAGATCACTCTTGACAGTCAATCCAAGTGTTTCACGGTTGCACACGCGATCGATCCTTTGATACTACCCTCTTTACACTAATTGTCCTTCGAGAATGCCGAGGGTTATCTGAAACAACTCAAGCAAGGCCATATCGCGATTAGATTGAAACAATGGAACACATTTGTGTGGGAGGATTGAGCTAAGAGTTAGCCCTGTCTGCGCAGAGTCGCAAGCGGATCTCACAAGCATTTCGTGCGGCGCTCTGCCGAGGCCGAAAGGGTATTCTTGATTCTTGACCACGTCAACAGCAAAAAAGTGCAACGGGAAGTTACAAATGCGATGTTGCAATGGCATTGCTAGGTCGACTTTCTCCGCTCGCACTTTTTTCGGCATACATCGAGGGGGTGGCATAGGGCTGGGACCGAAGGAAAGGGTCGGCATCAGGAGGCAGTTTTAGCATCCTGCAAGAGTCAGCTTACTGCATGTGGTTCGAACTCTTGGCAACCAGTCTCGATTCCCATCGGCCATTGCTACAGCGATATAAAAGTCTCCGAGAGCTGATTACGAGAGCATTGCATAAATGCGGCAATAGTTTGTCCAATGCTCTGTGGCAATTCCGACGATGCCCCGTAGACTACAGACAGCGTCGTCAAAGACTACATTGCCGTCAATTGTAGGGCTGTTGCGAATTAGTATCACGCCTCAATCCTCACAACAGGATTTATCCCAGACGAGAACCGGGAAACACCAAGTTATTTTCATTCACCACTGCATAGCCTTAAGGGCTGTGTAGATTACAGCAAAATGGGCAATACACTCGGGTGGTCCGACCCAAGCGCTCGGCGCCAGCGTGAACCTCATACAGACCTTGATGAATCGGAGTACGATTTCGATCTTCATCCACAGCCCGTGAAGAGTGACCCGATGGACCCTTTGAATTGGTCTTTCGCGCAAAAGCACATTATCCTCGCTATTGTCATGGCACTGTAGGTCGACCCGAACCCCTTATGTATATGGAAAATCGAGTGTACAAAATAATGGTGTCAGGACATCCAATTGCGACGTGGCGCAAGCGCTCCAGATTCAACATGCTGACTCCGTAACAGCTATTTCATGCTCACCTTTATCACAACTATGACAGTGCCGGCGTTTCCAGCACTGCAAAACGAATACTCGATCAGTATTGAACAGGTCAACTGGACAATAGCAATTCCCGCTCTGGGTCTCGCTGTTGGACCACTCATGTGGTCATCAATGGGAGACATCATCGGCCGTCGACCAGTCTTTCTTCTCGGAACCCTGATCGCGCTGGGATCAACAATTGGCGCTGCCCTCGCAAACACATACAACGGATATATGGCTGCACGATTCTTTCAAGCACTCGGAGTATCTCCAGCTGCAACGATCGGACTCGCGATTACAAAAGACATCTTCTTCGAGCATGAGAGAGCTCAAAAGATCGGATTGTGGGTGCTTTCAATTGATCTTGGTTTGTTATTTGGGCCGTTCTTTGGCGGCTTCATTACCCGTGCTGGTCACGTTTGGATCCAATGGGTTGTTGCAATCTTCTTTGGTGCGGTTCTAATTGCTGAGCTTATTTTCCTCCCCGAAACACTCTACCCTCGCCATTTCATGCTGTCCCATTCCGAGGATATCCAATTATCAGTCCAATCCGCGGAAAAGCGGACACCATCTGAGACCCAACAAGATGTTGTTCAAAAGCCACCTAGGACCAAAGAATTACCATTCATCAACATCAAGCCGCTGACTGGCATGGATCTACCGAAGCACACTGATACGCTTGTGTGTTTTGTTAAGACATTCAAGTACACAGCCGTAACAATCACGGTGGGAGCATACTGCTTCACATGTTACTGGTGGATCCTTTCGGTGATCACACTGATGCCAGTTGTCTATGCTGATTATTCACCAGAAACCCAAGGGTAAGGTGTCCCCGTCTAATGCAACGTTTCATTACGCCCATTTCTAACAACAAAAATTCTAGACTGTTTTTTCTCGGTCTCATCATTGGCACACTGGTGTCCGAGATCTTTTTCTCTGGGCGGATGAGTGACTGGCTCGTCAAGAAATTATCCCGACGAAGCGGGGCTAAAACACCAGAAATGAGATTATGGCTTGCATACCCAGGGATCATCCTTACAATAGCGGGGATGATGATTTGGGGCGCAAGCGTCGAATATCATTGGCATTGGGCAGTAGACCAGGTGGCTTTTGTTTTATGTAAGTTGACCCCTTCTAAGCTGGCTTGAGCACTTACTCACCCGAAACAAATAGTAAGCGCAGGTATACAGATGGGCAATACTGCAGTCTGTTCCTACATCATGAATGCGTATCCCCTTCAAAGCATGACTGTCATTGTCTTCTATGCCGTTTTAATCAATTTGTCTGCCTTTATTGATCCGTTTTTTATAACACCATGGGTTACGAAGGCAGGTTACCTTTGGACCTTCGCTGGGCATTCTCTGATCACTGCCTTGGTGTGTTTACCGGCTGTGGCTTTTGTTCATCGATTTGGAGGCAAGATTCGCGAGAAGAATGGGCAACCAAACTGGGTTGATCCAGGCTATGATAAGATATATTGATACATTGAGGATAAGAATTTGTATATTAGGTGTTTTTCTTGTATCTTGAGCTTTACGTTTACTGCAATACACGCAATACTCTTTTGCTATACTGCACGCCCAGGATTATGACGACCGTTATGCACCTATAAGAACGATTGCGAGCACTGTTTAAGCTGATATAGATCCAAAGGGCTGATTGATCTTGGAGTATAAGCATACAATTTTCACAGAGTGTCAACCGACTCTACGGCACAGAGATGGTGCCAGACGGCTTGAACCTCCGACACCAAAATTCGAACTAATTTGCCTCATTTTATCCCAATACTCGAGCTACGTAATCTAAGGGTCCTCATAGACGGGTGCTGGAAGCTGACAGCCCCCCTCGTGATGGCACACTCCACCCATCCACCCAGCCAACGCCACATGAACGCCAGACCTAGGAACAATGGGAACCTCAACCTATTGAATACTGTTTGAATTCTTCAAAGGGTCTTCACGCTAAAGTATCCCTCCACAAGGCTTTTCTACGCCAAAGCAAACAACGAACAGAAAAGATCCGATAATGTTAAGCTGTAATCGTCGAACTTGAGGGTTTCTTAACATCCACTACTATAGCTTCTGTTAGACAGTAGCACATAATTCACAGCATCTTAAGTCTAGTCTTGTACAAGGAAGTACTCAAACATGAGCAACGACCACCGCGCCACGGCAGCCGGAGATTTCAATCTGAAGTCATGCAGGGCCATGGCGCAAGCCTTTCCCTGATTCTACACAATCGTCGAGCATTGATCAAAATGCGATCGCCTCTTGTGGCGCCGTATCAAGGAATAGCTTATACCACGAGACCCGAGTCTCTCGATAAGGTATTAATCCATAACAAGTCGCGTAGGAAGCACTTGAGCGTTGTTATTAAATCTCGAAGTCCCAAAAGTTGAAGGTCATCCCAAAAGATCGCTTCTTAAGTGCATAATAAATGATTCCAATCAGAAGATGATCCTTATTTATCTCGTTATCGGGCTTGTCTTTAGCCTGGCGACCTATGTATGGTGTCGCTCTTATCCCCAGCCCTACAAGGACATTCCTTATAACGAACATTCTGCAAGACGATTTCTTGGGGACATCCCAGACTTTATCAAGTTCACAGAAGATGGCAACGATCCAAATGAATTTGTTTCTCACCAATGCCGCAAATTGAATTCTCCTATCATACAGCTCTTCTTGGCACCTTTTTGCCGCCCCTTCATTTTTTGCGAAGACGTCGGCGAAGTGGAGAAAATTGTGTCTACTCGGACTAAAGAGCTCGATCGTGCTCCGTTGACTGTTAGTACATTTTCCCCCTTTTTCCCAAGTTCAAGCATCCTTAAGCAGACGACCCCGGAATGGCGCGCGCAAAGGCGGCTGTGGAGAGATACAATGAGCGGCGATTTTCTTCGTCGTATCGCCGCACCACACATGTATAAATCTGCCTTGGATCTGGTTGAGTTGCTCCGACTGAAAGTCAGTATTGGGGGTGGAAGACCGTTCTCTGTGCGCACGGACTTTGATCTTATTGCTCTAGATATCATATGGACATGTTTCATGGGGTCAGAGCTTCACGGTATTCGCGATGAGATCATTGGTATACGGCACTACGGAGGCCCAATACAATAACCGCCGTGTCAAAGCCTTCCAGCAAACATACCTCCGGTCTTGAAAGGAGAGATGTATCAGGCTCTCCAGTATCTTAATGATACTGTTGAGAACAAACTGACGTCACCACTGCCGGAATGGTGTCATTGGGTCCTTCGTCAGCGACCCAAATACAAGAGATGCTGGGCGCTCAAGAAGGTCATCAATGATTTGATCAGGGACGTGAGGATCCGCTTCGCCGTTGCCGCCAGCACCAGTAGCGCGAAAGCGTGTGCAATAGATATAGTTCTTGAGAGAGAGCTCTCTGCAATTCGACGTCCCAATGTGTCGGTTTTTGTTGTTCCTCCGACTGACGAAGAAATTCACGACGAGCTTTTCATGTTACTTGTCGCAGTATGTTCTCAAGCTGTCGTCTTATATTAGGCTGCAGTGATCTCTTGCTAACGGCCTACTAGGGTTACGAAACAACAGCTGGCACACTGACCTGGTGTACCAAGTTTCTGACAAATAATCCTGAGGCGCAAAAAAAAACTTCGCGATGCGTTATTAACAGCATTCGCGACTGGTGCAACAGCAAGTCGGCCGACATTGGAAGACATACTCGATGCAGACATACCTTACCTTGATGCAGTACTGGAGGAATGTATTCGCCTAGCAAATATTGTCCCTCGCATTGTGCGAGTTGCGCTTGACGACACCGAAATTCTGGGATGTTATATCCCCAAAGGAGCGCAAATTATGTGTACTACGTGTCTCTTCATCTACGCAATGGGACCGCAAGGGTGTAAAAGATGGGTGCTTGCAAGATGACGATGGAAATGACGCTACCGATGTTTCGTCAAGAAATCTAGATCGCTTTTCACCTGAGAGGTGGCTGAACCGTGCTGGAGAATACAATCCACAGGCTTTGCGCAAAATGGCATTCAGCGGAGGACCACAAGTCTGCTTTGGTAAGTGTTCTTGCGCCGATAACTGTCTCACCAATTTGTGCGGAGCATGCATTAACAAAATGAAGGGAAGCGCTTCGCAATGCAGGAGTTGCGAGTCATTTTAGCAATTCTAGTGTTGAACTTCCGTTTCGAGTCGATTCCAGAGCACCTAAACAGTATGCGCAGCGATCCGAGGGCGTTACGGAAACCTCGACAGGCATACGTGCGGCTTACGTATATTGGCGAGCAATGACCAAATGGTAACACCAGCAATTGAAGCACTGCGTTGGCTTTATCCCAGAGCCACACCACGCTATGGTCATCCTAAATGGCAGCATCGGTTCATCGCTGATGTCACACTTGCAAGTAATGAGGTACCACTCCAAACCTTTGTTCGACCTACCGCTGAGAAGCATAGTAATCTCAAGAAAATTTGGTCACTCGAGAAAAGGGGTTGGTGACTACAGGAAAGCCTACTACCCACCAGGCGCCTGTGCTTCACTGGAGACGAATGATTTGGGCATGTCTCTGCCGGAAGATCTGCGAATGCGGCCACATCCTATGGAAGCCTCAACCTTTCAAGTTTGCGCAACTTGCGACGTCTCCCAAAGCAAGCTGCCTGCCAGCCGAAGTCAAGTCCTCATATCCCCTGCCTGCTACATATTCCTTCTATACAGACCATAAAAGCTGGCAATTTGACCGTCCTAAATCATGTTACCCAATGAAAGCTTATCAAGGGTAGAGAGAAATATCACAGAATATTCAAAACGCTCTTTATTACGGCGGAAAGACAAATCAGACTCTATTTCGCTGGCCAAAGTTGTTAGCGGAAGTCTCCAACCGGATCTCGAAGATCAAGGTAGGGAGCCTGCTGAAGCAGAAGTTTATCATGTAGGTCTCTGGAAGAGAGAGTTTCATTTCGATCTCGCTTGGAAGATGGAGACTTCAAATCCGAGAATGGCGTCCGGAGGGTTCATCGAGACTAGCACGGATGAATCTAAGAGAGACGACGGAACAGGATACCGAGTTGGTCGTGGGCATCAGTTGACAGGCCCATCTCGTACAATATTGATCAGCCTTTGAAGGTTTGACACCCTGATCCCCGTCTTTCAAATTGCGTCAATGTTTAAAGTGTGTCTTGTCAGAGAAAACTCCCGGGTGATGAAACGAGCGCGGTTATTAGCGGACAAGCCGTTCTCACCGGGATTACAGTGCCCGTCAAGTTGGCGCTGGCCGACGTGACCACACCTCCACGAGGACCTACGGTGTTCGTGCAATCTGAAAATTGCGGCCATGTCGGACCATCCAAGGAGTGTTCAGATGGACGACTAACTCTATTGTTTTAGCTTGTTTTTTTGGGAGGCTTTTGACGAAGAATATGACGACGAGGGCAAGGCCTTGATGATGGAGGCGAGCTGGTTCCTGATATTGCGGCCATCAATTTCTACCCGAGGGGCATTTGAACGCGTTGGTACAGGTTCCATCGATAGTGATGAGCTCGTTCAGAAGGTGAAATAGTTAACATAGAGATTGTGTAAATACAAAAGATTTGATGCAAAATTTAAGACTACTTAAAACGCTTTTAGCCATTTCCAGACGGTGTCACTTACTACGTTAGGCGTACTGAATAGGTTGGCAACTACGGAATCCCAATGCTATCTACCACAAGCGAATGGCAATCGTCAGGTCGACAAAGTCGTCTATTGTTCATTTACAGTTGCTAATGGGTCTCTAAGACTGCAGGAGTACCTCCAATTTCATTGACTCCGTGGGAGAATGGCGATGCTTGCATTCCGCAGGGTTGGTAAAGCTTTCTAGGTCACGGGTAGGCAGCATATACCATGTTTTTCCACTTTCCCAATAAGTGTCGTTAGTTACAATCTTACAAAGTTAATTCCCCAAACATTTGTTCTCGAGCGGGGCCAAACATGTGCTTCTGTTAAAGAGGGATACTGTGTCGTGGCCGGCTGGGCTAGGGCATCGGAGGTTGATAAAAATATGGTTGTCGACAACATGTTCAACGGGGCATCAGCTATCGTCAAGAAGCTTGTCGGTATCGATTCGCAGTAAAGACCGTGCTTCAAAGCTATTTCCCTGGCGAATTTCTGTAAATTTGCAAAATTTTCCTAGCCTTCCTATTGAAAGGCAAATTGATTGGCCAGCGGCATGAAGCTCTTACCGGTCCCGATTGATGTGTACGTTAAGACCCTGGGAATACAACGAGACGAAACCCTCCTTAATACCCTGTCCAGCCGTGCTTGGCCAATTGACGTCAACAGTATGATTCGATCACAAGCTAGCGACCGGTTAAAGATAACGCCTCGAGACGGGTTCGGGATGAGACAACGGGTTGCATCGCAATCGACCAAGCTCCTTCCAATCGCGTTTCCTTGCGCCGGGTAATTATTTGTCATCGCCATGATGCGTAGTCGCCGGAACCAGTCATGACTTTATTTCATTCTTCCATGGGCTTCATTTGTTTAGGCTGGACGTGCAACTTCTGTCTCGTGTGAGGGTTGGTAGCCCACATCGTTGCGGGTGACGCGGTTCAACGGGCCAGTCGTCTCATCTTTTTGAATCACCTAGCTGCCAAGCATGGACTCAGGTCACGATGCCACAGAAGTCGTTGATTTGGTGCTGACGCCATTCAGTGACATCGTGACCAAGGTTAGAAATGCTGCAGGCGATGCAGCTGCCGAGGAGCCACTGATGTACAAAGCTGCCGATGCTCTGGAAAGAGGGACAGCGAGCCTTGGATCGTCTGGATCCGCTATGTAGGAAAATGTTCAATCAACATGGACCAGATTTTGCCAACCCGATCAAGAGTAATGGTAAGGGAGACATTGTTCCATAACCTCACAAGTGGCTAAACGCATTCATGGGTAGACGATATCAGCCGTTTCCATTTAGAGCTCACAGATGTGCTTTGGGAATTTGATGACTACATTTCGATCGAAACCTTCAACGAGAGCAAATATGCCGAGCTACAGACACTTTGCCGTGGCGTGGCACCTAAAATGTATAATTATCCTCGTCAGGATGAACATTGAGCTGTTGGCACAAGTATCTACAAAAGAGACGCCGCTGCACATCGTACCAGAATCTCCACCAACGTCGCCCATGTACTCTCTCTCCATCGACCGAGGCTTGGCAGCTATCGCCCTCGACAAGCAAGAATGATCGGGATCCTCCCTTGCTTGGAACGGCCCCATGGGGTGAAAACTTGGTCAAAAGTTTCAGAATACAGTCTGATCCGATCGCGAGCCTCCAAATAGTCGACCCAGAAATCACGATGTTTATTCGACGTCGGCACCCAGTCTAGAGTTTGCGCATCCTAATATGAAGCGGCAATCGTATAGCAGCGGACACTCATCCAGGTCATCCGGAAGTCAATCTAGCCGGGGATTCGCACCACATCCAATCACACCGATCCGTGAAAACGAGGAGCGCGCTCGACCGACGTCGCAATCGTGGCCGCTGCCAGATCGCACTTTATCACGCGAAATAACAACGATGCACAACCCTCTTCACAAAGCCTCAGTTTCTCACAGAGTATACGGGGAGTATACGGCTGACAACTTGCGAAAGCGAGTCACATTTGAGCATGCCGCAGCACCTCCCAGGCTGTCATCACGGCACTGCGTAATCACCGAATCAAGTTCCTTCCGACGGTACAAGGGATTCTGCTCGGGCGCTCAAGAAGTCCTACGGGGGAATGATGGTGTTAAACAAAAACAGAAACCCGTGCAGCGCACTCTTTCGCACGTTGTCGCGAAGTGCACAGGATGTTCCATGGAGCTGGACTATGACAGCATCGAGACAGACCCAGCAAACAAAGGTATTACTTTACCTCGGTTTCATTCTAACAGGCATTAGCTAACCATATTGGGTCAGAGGGGGGCAGCTTAACGAGGAAGGATGTCGGATATCGACTGCGATTCCTCCAAAAAAGCCATCTTCCCGTGAAAAGAGCTACCGACAGCTTGTACGGATACTTGTTTTGCATCTCAAATGGATACACCGTTGATGAGAGTGATGCTAAGGTTTTCTTTTCGGCAGACGATCTATTCATGCATTTATCGCGTCATCCACGCCCGTTGCCGCCAGTTTCCGGAGTTACAGTCGTGTATGGTGTTGACATTCCGCCAAATATGAGAAATAACTACGATCTTCACTTCCGACTGCCACCTAAGACACATCCAGTACATCGAGAGAGCACAGAAATTGACGGTCGGCCAACAGGCATCGCAACGAAAGAAGCTCGAAAAGCTGAACCGCAGAGGAACTTGGTCGAACGAGATCGTCCAGAGGAGCTGCAACTTGCCATTGGGGCAAAAGTCACAGGGATCAAATGGCCACCGCAATATAAAGGTCGAAGAATATTCGCTTGGCATGATGGTGTCTTTGCATCAGTGCCGTCGGAAAACATCATGTTGATTCCACCGGAGAACAGCAGACTCACAAAATCTATGAGAAGTCATATTTCCGGTAAAGCAAAATGGAAATTCTCCATGAAATCCGGAAAAGCCCTGGCTCAAATTCGACAAAGGCGAGACGATTACAAACATTGGATGTAAGTCACTCTAACCTTTTGTTAAGCGAGGAGTCTGCCAGGCTAACGTTTGCGTTTAGGGGAACACCCCGATCACTGGTGCTGGTGCGGTACTACTTCGAAGGGAAACTGGGGGATCTTCCCACAGGCATACATTGACCCTAACACTGTTCAAGACGACGCGCCGGAAGACGATGCTCCTGATGTGCAATGACACCCTAATGTTTTACGAGATCATGTACATTTACCGGCCCACACTGCAAGTTGGCCGAGAATGAGTAGCCGAGCTCTGCATTTGCCTGAGGAAATCTTGAAGTTGTAATCGCAAGACTTATGTGTAAGAAGACGTGTTACTATCGAGGTTGCAGGGGATTTGAGACACAGGTGTAGTCCGTGAAAACGAAGTAGAAGTGAATGCCTACAATGAGACACAGTCAAGCCCATCCTCGCGGCTGTCTGGTCACCAATCTTCACCGAAATTGCTCGTATATGGAAAGTTCGTACCGACTCCGGGCTACAAGGAAAAATTAAGCGCCAAACTCAAACTATTACGACCAGAAAATGAAGTAGACTCCGGTACACTTCCTACGAGACTTGACAGGTATTTCACCAGACCAACACCTACGTCTTCTCCTTGACTGGCAAGGCCCAGTCCTCTGGCATCGTCCATTGAGTCTCTTCTCCCCACCATTGACCATGACATCACGGAGCCCTGTTGTATCATTATGCGACGAGCAACCAATGGACTTCTCAGCGCTGTTCAGAAGGGACAGGTAGAAAGAATCGTCCTTGTCATCCTCGCCCCTCTTCTGATGCCGTGCCCATTTCAGTCTTCTAGCCTGATCCATTGCCAGGTCCAATAAATCATCACGAACAGTGACAGTATCTGGGTTCATGTCGGCAATTTCCTCTAGAAGGTGAACATGAATGTCCTTGGCAGCTCGATAATTGCCGCACGTGTTGTGGAAGCTGGCTCGTAACGTTTCGCATTCGACAGTGAGTTTATGCAGAGCCCCGTAAACATCGCGCAGATTGTAGCAAATGCTCTCAATGAGAGCGATTGCAGCTGTTCGATGTCCTGCAGTGAATTTGACTTCGCACAAGCGTCTTCCTGTCGCGACGGTCGCAGATCCACTCCATGTTCGACTCATGCGAGTATCCCAAAGGTACTGCAGTACTTGCTAAAAAGAGGGTTAGTAGCTGTGCGCTCGATGTGAATGGGCTTTTCACTAACCTCGAGCATAGAAAAGTTCTTTCGCTCACCAAGCAGGCGAATGATGACGTTAAGCTGATCCAAGGGAATATTGCCAAAATTGATGTCGAGATGGCCAACCTTCAACACATCGACAAGTATTTCTGATGAAATCTGCTGTAGCTGAATGAGAATGGACTCGTCCACAACTCGAACCTTGCGAGAGAAGTATCCAGAGATCTTGAAGGCCAGCTCAACGACCTTGGAATGCTCAGTCTTGGTCAATTGCTTGAAGTAGAGTCGCGACCATCGCAGGAATTGCAGAGATAAGTTGGCATTTCCTGATGTGAATACCTCCATACTGACTTTGACCAGAGTGTCCAAGAAGGAAATTGTGACTGTCTTCTTGGTCACATTGACACGACTCAACTCAAAGAGCTCCCAAACAGAATCAGAAGCCAAGGATGGAGGGCAGAACTCTTTGAACATCTCCCACATCTCTGTTCGAAGCTCGCGCACCTCATTTTCTCGGCCTTTGAGCTCCAAGAACGCCAACAGTCTAGAGCCTGCAGCAAGTCGCACCCAAATGGGGCGCGCACATTGTCTGACGGACACGGACCAAGACTCAAAAAGACAGGTTTCTGTGTAGACTTCCCGTATGATCTCATCCAGCATGTTCTCTCGCTCATAGCCGCAAAGAAGCTGCTCCAGAGCGTGAATAAAGACAAAGCAGCGTCTGTCTAGCTGAATCAGCTGGTCATATTTGAAGCCAGTGTGGCCAGACGAGGATCTGCCACCCATTGTCACTTCTTCCTTGATCAATTGGATAAGCTTGATGCCGTGCTCAACCGATGATAGTTCGCGATACATCTTGGCGATACATCGAGCAATCTCGAACAGCTTAACTTCGTTGCGCTCCTCGAAGAGCAGGCCGACAGTGTATTCCTCAATAATCTTGATAGCGGCAGTGATATTCTCTCGTCGCTTCTGTTTCCTGTGGTACTCAATGATTCGAGTCAAGGCAACGAGCACTTTTTCATGCGAATGGGAGTATTGAAGCTTCAGTGACAGGAATGCGTCAATAAAAAGAGTCTCTGCCCTGTGCCCGAGTTCGGGATAGCTCTCAAACAAGATCGAGAGGCGATACTTGGCAACCTCAATCAGAGCTGTGATGGCATCGCGATCCTCAAAGAGGTGAAGATCACAGCGGCAAAGCTCCTCGTAGATAGCCACGGCCTCATTGTATCGAAGCGACTCCATTTCGAGAATCTTGGCAAGCTCAATGCTCGCACGGATGTAGAGGTGGTGCGTTGCGCCGAAGTAGGCAAGGATCACAGCTCGGAAAGTCTCTGCTAGACGGAGGCGCTCACTGAACTCCTCATGTGCTCCCAAGACGAGGATATACTCTTGGTACACCTCGAAAAGTTGCTCAGCAGAGATGTCGCAATCGTGGCGATGCTTCTCAAGAGAATCCCAGAGCAGGCGGAACCATCTCAATGTTTTGACGTCTCCAGCATGAGGTTGGAGAGAAAGGCAGACTTTGATGAGGATGTGCAGATATGCTGGCGGGCATGTCTCCAAGCCAAAATCGTCAAAACCACCTAAAATGAGCAACAGAGACTCTATCGAACCGTTGATACTGATCCAACGGTTGAGCCTCTGCAATTGGAACTCCGCCTTGAGTTGCACGAGCCTTATCATGATGATCTCGAATCGTGACTCGAATTGCGCGATGATGGTTTTATCGCTACCAACTATAGGTTTGTTTTCGTCAGCGACAGGTCCAAGAGTTGGATGCTTTCTTGTGGCGCTAGCGGAGGGCGGGACGAGTTGAGAGAAATTACCTTGTCGGTGGCTGCAAATACTGGCAGTAACATCAACAACAATGTCCACAATCATGGACAAAGCTGATTGAAAGATGGAGGACATCTTGTCGGAGCAAGAATCTGCGTCCAGTTTGGCGGTCATGCGGAGGATGATTGTCGTGCACTCTTCAAGCACCGTGAAAAATCTCTCGATCGCGAGTGTGTATTTCTGGGCGAACTGCGGGGAACCAAGGATGATTAGCACAAGTAAATCATCTTGTCATGGATGCAAGTTACTTTGCCTTTTGCCTGAAGCGCCGGATGTACTTACACTCAACAGCCTTTTGCCCGATGAAAGTACCAGCGCAGAGCTCTCTGCCGTGGACATGTCCATTAACTTCATCGCCGACATGATCTTGTCAAACATTGTGGCAAAGGCTTCTGCTTTTTTAAGCATCTTGTCAAGCCTGCTGCCCTTATTTGGCATGTATCTAAGCCTTTCATTTGTCACCATCGCGAGGAATTCCTCGGAAGTAACTGAACGCTTCAAATCCATGGGTTGGCCTACTAGGCGAACATATCGATCGAGCGCCTTTTTTGTGTGTTTCCAACTCGACTGGAAGTACTGAGCCTTCTGGCTTAGCATCATGCTTCCAGATAGCCAACGTATCATATAGCTGGGGAGTATATGATGAGAAGGACATTTCACGCCGAGAGATCGTAGACATTGCGTTCGAAACATGCCTTTTGATCGCTGGCCCTTCCCGATGGGAAACAACTGTGCCTTCATTCTCTACTATGTCGTCGATAAGAC
This sequence comes from Periglandula ipomoeae IasaF13, assembly GCA_000222875.2. Lineage (NCBI taxonomy): Eukaryota > Fungi > Ascomycota > Sordariomycetes > Hypocreales > Clavicipitaceae > Periglandula > Periglandula ipomoeae. Next base: position 17,034 of record AFRD01000238.1, read on the forward strand.
TCGCTGATGGGATTTCATCTCCAGATAGTATCGAGGGTGATCTGACGGAAAAGTAGTCGAGCTTTGGCTTCAGCGACAACGTAGCCGCGTCCAACTGATGAACTATGTCACGAGACTCGAGTTAGCTTATGGCAGGAGACAACAATAAGACACTGTGATAAGCAGAACCTACGCCTCGCTTGACTGAGCATGATTTTCCGGTAGCTGATAGGAACACGACTGGAAAATGTTGATTAAGGAGTCTATGTATGATTTGGAGGTAACATGATCATACGGAATACAATGAAACGGAGCTGATCGGTGTAATATGTAGTTGAGGCAATGGTATGACCCAGTTCCTTATATTCTCGAATGGACGAAACTGCCCGTAATTCTAGACCTTCTGTCCCGACACTGAGCTATTCCCCGAGCTGATTCCAAGCGCCTTGGCTATCGAATGGGCATCTCCGAATGGCGGACATCTAAATGCTGAGTTGACAGACTCCGGAGTACTGTCATCGTATCAACCAACGGCGCTCCGACGGACTGCAAGCAGCAAGGGTCCAGACTGATGGCGGGTGGCTGTCTCGTTTAGGAACAAGCTGGGCTCAGAAGGGCCAGTACTGACTGGACTGGAAGGCGAGAGTTGTCTCAATCTAGACATCCCAGCTCACAGCGCCGAGCACCATCGACTCGAATTAAGCACCTGCAAGGGCAGACTCCGGCAATAAATTTTATCGTTGCATAGTTGGCTTGTTTCCTGGATTATGCTTTGCTCCTCTTTCTTCCACTTTTCTTTCGAATAAACATGTGTGACGCTCAAGTGGGAAGTCTCAATCGAAAAGGCCACTTCGATGGAAGTTCCCAAGCTGAATGCAGCTTTAAACCCATGCTACCGCAGCTCTCCACTGGAGAGCCGCTATATCCAGCTAACTATCACCCCGTCACTAGCGCGCCTCACGGGTGACACCGACCGCCCGCCCGCATTTAGAGGGTGTGGCCGTTGTATTCTAGCCCCTTTCAGCGGCTCGAATATGTTCGAATATCGGCTGAGGCTGGCTGGGCCGCCCTCTTGAGGACGTGGCGCCATCGCAATCACAGAAGTCCTATTTTCAGGCCAATAGTTGATATGCGGCTTGCCACGATTGAAAGCCCTCTGTCGGCAGATGGGGTTTCCCACATGGCTGGAAGTGGCGGATAAGAGATCAGCTCCCTAGTTGCGAGAATTATCGACTACAGGGAGCGGGGGGCTTGAAAGGATATTGGTTCGAAAGTCAATAGTTTAGACTTGGGCAACAGAAACGCGAAAAGAATGGTATCAACGCGTGTGGCTTCAAAGGACCTCCTTCTCGGACTGCAAGTTACTTGAGACTTCAATTGACTATTGCGCCGCTCACGAAAAAGAAGTTAGTGACGGTGTAATGTGGTCAGTAGGATTTCAGTGCGAAGTATTCTTTCTAGATGCTACGCAAAAGCCCCTTGCATGGTCACATCCTAGGCAACCCTATAATATCAACACAACTCGCCTATCTGCAACATGTACATATCGCAGGTCGCATAGTGGATGAATAATAATGACCCGTAATAGCTTATTTCTTCGGCCTGACGCCTCGCACATTCGAATCGGTTTACGCAGGGGCGGTCGATGCTGCAACTTGTCTCGTCGTGTTGGGTGCTTTGGCATCCACCACTGACAATGCGTCAGTACTCTTATTATCCCCAAAGATCTTTAACAACAATGGACAATATATAATTGCCGTACTCACAAATAGCGTTCTGTCTGTCATGGTCTAGGCTGTCAATGCTTTTGAGTCCTCCCTCGAGTACGTAGATCCTCGTCTTTGTAGCTAGTTGCCCAGCCATTTCCGACAGAGGAGGATTAAACGTTCTTATGATGTGCCTCGCGTACCAGTAAGCCATCATATGCGATGGCGCCGTACCTGAGTCGCAGACGAAAACGACCGCATCAGGTAATTTTTCTGGTCGCGTCGGAAAGAGATCTGCCGCCTGGTAGCTCTGTGCATGCTCACGGCGGTCTCTGAACGACCGCTCATCGTAGCCATCTTCGGTGCCTTTGACGTCGAATTCAATGGAGTTTATTATCTTCTTGCTCATTTTAATCTTATCTATATCATTCAGAAGTGGATTTTAGTCGTCTCGAAGTGTTACGAACGAAGAAGGTCAAACACACCCTGGCAATCAACAATTTTCACAATGACACCAGACTTTCCGCTGGTCAGAACTGCGTGAAGATCATCCGCCGCAATGTAGCCCATTTGTTTGTATGTGTAACTGCCGAAGACATTGATTGAGTCAAGCTCATTTGTCATTAACAAGTCGGGATGAGTGAGGAGAGTTTTGCTTGTGACGGCGCGCGGTTTCGGCCACTGAGAAGTTACTGTTGTCATTGTGCCAAAGAGTAATGGATGGACTGCGCGAGACACGTCGTTTCGTTTGCTCAAGCAAGTAGCGAGCAAAGGGATGGAGCCAGCAATGATGAGGGAATTGAATCGCGACAAGATCAGCAAAGGCTATGCAGAGATGAGTTGAATGGTGTCAATTTCTTATAGCACGGCGGCGGGTTCTCAAGTAGAGTTCAATGCACACATGCATCGGACGTGTAGCGATACGAGCATAAAAACAGCGCGAGTGGCTTCGCATCACCAGTCGCCTTAGCACAAGTACACATACACGCGCCGTTTCGATACTTCAGCCATGTGGGTTTAGCATCTCATTCGCTCTGGGTGCCGTAAAGAATTGCCATGCATCGCAGGTGGTGGTGCTTCATGTGGAACTAGTTAGTTTGATTCTTGCGAAAAGGGCACGATTCTCTTGGCGCAAGCTGATTCTGGCAGTTACGAGCGGATGCAGTTTATTTTTCGACTATAATGGTAAAGTGCCCTACCTCATTCGAATCCGAACGCGCGGCGTTCATTATTGTAGCTGAATGAACTACTGAATGCGGGGATATCAGCCCCCAAATTGGTATTGTCTCTGAATTGGAAGAGTCTAGTCTTTCAGCACTTCGCCTTTCGCATCTCGACCTTTTTGAAACATGCTCGTTCGCGCCCGGCAGAATCGGCAAGGCTTTTGTATCCACTGACAGGGGTTCCAGCTCGCCTCTTCCGATTTGAACCCGGCTTCGGGTGTGCTGCATTTTTTTTGGAAAGGGGGTGGAAATAGTGCATGTACCCCGTAAGTGAACAACCACTGCAGACTATCATAGGTTCCAGCAGAAGTTTCTATTCGAAGGATGACAGTATAGTATATGAGGATGTATATTGGCGATGTGTGCAGTCTGGAATATATATAGATGGGAACTTTCCGCAAAAGTGCTCTGATCTTTTGGCCGCACCAGCCGGATACCTCCTCATATACACAGGTTTGCCCACGATTATTCTATGTCAACTTTTGTAGTCAAACATCCAATTGTACTTTGCGAATCCAACAAAAGTTGTTCACAATGGCCTTAAATCTTGCGCCGTATCATACGGCGATGCGAATCGGACAAGGGTTCGTATACTCCCCGCGATGTACCGAAAGATCCTATCGGGGAACTGACCATTTAACAGATTTAATTCGTATACACATGAGATATTGATGAACGATGCTGTCATCTTTGATGAGAATGCTGCTGGCGGAGATCACTATCAGAGTGACACAAAGCAAGTCAGCCAGATTGTCACATACTGCACCCGCCATGTTGACAAGATATCTGATATCACTGATGCCATGAACGTCTCGGCGGCCCTAAGTATCAAGACCGCGTCGGCTGGTGGCGGCTTGGCAGGTTCATACGTGGATGCCAACAAGTTCAAAGAAAGCTCCATCAACTTCTTCGTTCAGGTCCGCGTAGTCAACCAGACGATCATGGCCGAGGATGTGATCAAATTCAACGCAATCAAGGGTGTCTCTGACACGAGGAAGTTCATGAAAGTTTATGGTGACTCTTTTATCTCTGGCTTCATTGAACGGGGAGAATTGGACGCTTTGATATCTATCAAGGTCACCGATCAGTCGACCGTGAAAGATATCAAAGCTTCACTTGAGGCTCACTTTGGCCAACCAGCGGCCGCTAGCGGGAGCATCAATGCTAGCTTTGCAATGGACAAGGCAAGAGCCATATAGAACTCTGAAACAACAATCACGGTCAACTGGAATGGCGGCGGTGACATCAAGGAAGCCAATGAGCTCTGGTCTATAGAGTCGCTCACTAAAATGGCTGCTGCATTCCCGAATAATGTGGCTAGATGTCCTCAAAGAACCCAGTAAGTTCAACTCTAGTCACTCTTGACTTAATGCGACGTGAAAGTCAATGGAGGTCAAGGAAAGCCGCTGACAAGATACTAGCGCCATCATCACCAAGTATGAAAGCTTGCGAAGCTTTCAGATGGAACAACCAAAATCCTCTGTTTTAGACTATGACATTGCTAGTCTCTACACCAACGATCTCTTCGACGCCATGATGTCCTACAAAAATATCTGGAAGAAGATCCACGTTGGTATGTTTCAGCGATCTCACCACTTGATCCCTGATTGAGCCAGGCATAGCTACATGTCAAATGTTCCCTTGTCCATGGCTACTTACCTTTCCGTCAAAAAAATCATGTGTACTGATACATATATCCATAATAGATGCGACAGATTTTGAACTGGATAACATTACGTTGGAACAAGCAAAACTTCCCGAGACCAAGTCAACGCACAAAACTGGCAATGGAAACGGAGGCGGCCAGGGAAGGAAAGCTGAACGGAGGCATTTCCTTGAGGACATAATTCAAACGGCGCGTGACCACGCCGACGATACCAGTGACCGTGTACTCGAGCTTGCGAAGCTATCCCACTCACCGGGTGGTAGTCACGCATCCTCAAACGCGTCTCAGCCGCTGACTACCCAAGATTTTGAGTATCCACACAATGAAGGAGTGCCATATGCTGCCGATGATTACGGACTAGGGAAAGCCCGCAAGGACTGCAGATTGGAGATGATCAAGATTGTAAAGGAAGTCGATGCAGTTATCGAGAACCCAGCATTGGCTCTCGACTACACTCGAGACGCTGGCTACCTGAATCCGTCTCTGTTCAGGAAGCTTCTACCTATCACTAAGCCAAAGGTCAAAGACGAACCCAAAATCACCACTATCACCAGCCAGCCATCTAAGAGACTCTACACCGGGTCCGCAAAGCTGCCAAACAACATCAAAGCATTTTATGACAGTTGGGCAAAAGACCCCAAGGCGACCAATTTTATCATGACCAGCTGGGCAGGTGATGATGGCACTAATGAGCCGTCGGGGACGTTTTTCGACTTAGAAGAGCTCACCACTAAGCACATTGTAAAGGCTATTGACGTATGGACCAATACCGTAGACGGAAATCGATACGTAGTAGCCTACCGTCTCACCTTTACTAATGGATCCTCGATACTTCGTACTCGCACCTCCGACAAACCGGACCTTTCAGGCTCCAGCGTCCAACCATGGCATTACGACGTTCCGGTTAATGATCGCATAGTTTCGGTCCGGATTACAGCGGGTATTTTTCTACAATTCAAAGTGAAGCTTATTGCCGCTATTACGGTCGTCACGGCAAACAGCGGCGAGCATACCTTTGGTCATGAAGAGGGATTCAAGGAGCCACAAACTCTTTGGACAGATGCTCCGTTGGCAAACTACTCTCTGAAAGGATTTTGGGGCGAAACTGGGACAGCGTTTGATCGTATGGGAGTTTTCTACGGTCTTGACGAATGAACTTCGGATGAGAGGCCTGTCTTAACTCCGAGATTGGAGCTGTACGTTTCTATATTAAGCTATATTACTGCAATGGAAAATAGTTTGCTTGTCACCTTGAAACGCACTTTTGTCTGCCTGTGACGTTTGTGAACCAAAGCAATGTTTCTTCTCCACGTTTGATAAATCGCGTTCAATAAAAATAATAGTGGAGAGTGCCTTACTCATAACATTCAGGCCTTAATACCAAAAAAGTACTCAATATTCATCTATCTACAGCCCAAGAAGTGCTATCTTGTAATCACGAAGGTAACTAAAGGGCATCAGAACTACTTGCACCATCAGCCCAGCCTGGCACAGCTCAAGGCAATGATCCCAGCCCAACTCGTCCTTGTCCTTCACCAGCCGAAGTTCTCGCATCCTTCGACTTATCCGCGCAGGCAATTGGTCTACACTGTCAACATATCCCGAACTAGCTTTCCTAATCTCACTAAATTTCTGCTGGGAAACTCTGGACCCAATATTCGGAACGTGCTCATGTGCTGCTCCAGTGAGTGTGTCGTACCCACTCATCGTCACCTCAAAAGTCTCCGTGTGTTCTGTATGTGTCTTCTCGAACGTATGGCTTGCGGAAAAGAAGAGAACTTTGAATTTGACCGTGACTTTCTCTATGGTCTTACTAGTCACGGACTCGTCACTCGTGGCGACGAAAACCCCAGCGTCTCCCCCAAGAACATAGCAGGCAGCATAATAGTCTCCGTAAAGGTCTTTGAAGGCGAGTTCGCCATTTGGTTGCGATAGGATGTTCTTTGCTTCCCATAACAGGGCTGGCTCGTTTTTGAACCTGACCGCACCTTCGCGAACCAAGCAGGTTCTAGAAACGCTGTTTGTCTTTGGTTCATCAGCAGACGTCGACATATACACAAGGAACGCCAGCCTTACTCACATCCTTAGATGATAATACTGTTTTGTCATAAGTCCCCGTGACACTGGCCTTCAAAAAAGGACACCCCACAGTCACCCCTAGACTACCGCTCATGTGCTCTGTTCCTGAAGAATGAGATGTGCTCTCGTGATCAAGATAGCAAGCTTTGCCCTCAACCTTTCCTTCGTATAGTAAATTTTGCTTCTGGAGCTTCTGTACGTCAAAGGGAGACTTGGACGTGACCCAGGGATTCGACGTTGCGATTCGCTGTGAAGAGAAGCCGGTCCCCAAGCTTATCTCCCGATGCATCCATGGCACAATCAGCTCTCGTCCGACATTGACTTGCTTCTCGAGCGTGGGAATTGAAAGATCGTCAATGAGAGGCATTGGAGATTGATGAAACATTCACACCATCTGCGGACACTGTATAATTGTAAGGGAATCCACGCGTCTTGGGACGTGGGTTGGCGCAATACAGCAAAATTACCCATCAATTTCGCTAATAGAAAACACTTTTACGGGGCTTCTGGGGATTCCAATGCGAAAAGCAAGCCGGGGAAAATTCTCTGGTTGACCTTGCGCCAGGGCGCACTAACGGGCAGAATCATACATAATCGGCTTTGTTCAGACACGCATACTCAATTGGCCCAGTAGCGTGTCGAGACTTTCTCAGTTCAATATGGTACAACCTAGGAATGACGCATTACCCCAACTGCCGATTCTAGCAGGCTGCGTGGATTTTGGCAGGGGATCTTTCAGCGGGATCGAAAAAGGCCTGGACGCCAGGCTAGTTCTCTATGCGGGCAAGAACCCTGGCCCGTCAGCCGCGTGATTGAGACTATAGGCAAAGATACAGAGCTGAACCCAAAAGGACTCGTAAATTGAATGTTCTAGCTCCACAGACACGTTTTTGGCAGCGGCGCTACGCTACATTTGTCAGAGTGCCACGGCCAGAGGCTCCGGGTCCTCACTTGGCGAGGTTGGTGCCCGTCTACCCGCCCGGCGCATCCCTGCAACCGCGGGATACACCAAGGTGGTGGTGGTGTGTCCCGGGGTTAGCGACTGAGGGGTGCGTGAATCGGTCGCGAAACTGTTCATCAGCAGTCTGGTCTTTTACCACTGTGGGCAGCCCTGCCGAATACCCGCAATCACACCTACAACTATAGCAAGCCTTCTCGAATAAGTGTTTCAACAATCAGATAGCCTTGCCGAATATCCGTATTGAACAATATTCATTGAATAGACTCAAATAGCTTATTTATTGTTTCAACTGAGAAATGTAGCTGATGTTCGAGTCTCAAATGAGACGGAAAATTCCCGTTACATGTACTAGCTTCGGCTTTCCCGGACGATACATTGTGATCAGTGCCTTGTTATTGACAATGATTATATTTCCATGTCTATACGCAAAGGTGGTCTTCACGAAGCGTTGCTGGTACTTTGGCTTATCAACACCAGACACAAACTGCCTTCACCACATGCAGGCCCACCAACTGAGGCATCACAAACAACTATTGCTATCAAATCTTTCTGTTAATACACTTCATTAGATACACTTCTTTCTTGCAAATTGACAATGCCGACGTCTCAAGTGCGTGGTGTTCGACCGCCAATGTATGTCACAGAACGACCTATATTCTATGACTTTCCGAATTTTGAGCTGCCTTGGACTAATTGATCAACTGATAGTTCCAAGACTGGAAGTTCGACTACACAGGGTGATACAGGGAAAAACGCTCCTGCGCAAAATCCTTTGCCGCCAATCAAGACAGCCGACAAAGTTGCCGAAAACGAGCTACAGGGTACCAAGATTGTTGAAGGCGCATTGATGGTTCGCTTAAACTCCGACTCGCAAGGCGTTACACAGGCACAGAGAGATGCACACATGGAGAAAATACAAAGGCTATCCCAGCCGTATATGACTGGAGCGGCGACTCAGTATCCTGGAATTGAGACAAAAATGACAACATTGATTCAAGCTTACCTGGGACGATTTCATCCTGATGTTGTAAAGGAAATCAAAGCATCCAATGTACGAAACCCTTCTTCTGCAAATCTGTTTTTTAATTTGTCTTCTCTCAATTCATTCGAAAATCTATTTGACGCTCTATTGTTGAGCAGGAAGTTCTCAGGGTTACGGAAAACAAATCTGTGAACATGAAGAGCCTTGAACCCTGCCTTAGCTGGACGGCTGCAAAAGTCACCCTAACAAAGGAAAAATTTGCAGAGCTGAACAAATCAGACAAAAGCCCCCAATGGTACAGAGACACAGACAGAATGGGAAAGCCAGGGAGAGGGTGTGACTATCTGCGTCGTAGATGATATGGGGTTCTACAACAATGACTTCGCGGTAAGACAATCAACATGCTGGCCAAGAGTCTTTTCAGAACTGAGAAAACTTATAGGATGACCGTATCGCTTATTCCGAAGGCGAGAATGGAAAGTCACAGACCAAGCTAGGTGCTGTTGGCCAGGTTCCCGTTGAAGATACCGACATAAGTACAAATCTGAGCCACGGGACCCTTGTTGCTAACACCGCTTGTGGAAAAGATTTTGGAAGTAAGTACAAACATCAAAGAAGCATTTGAAATTTGAATCACCATGATTGACGTAGGTTTCTTACTAACATGATTCCCATTGGCAAAGTCGCGCCAAAGGCAGTCGCTTGGATCTACAGCCCCCCCAAAAAGGGGCTCACCATCCATGACATTGTATTTGCATTCGAGAAGATTGCTCTAGGCAAACCGAATGGCCGCCTTATACTGAATATGTCATGGGGTTACCCATGTGGAAAAAGTGGACATGATATGGCAGATGCCCTAGATGCCTTGATCAAGCGTGGAGTCATACCAGTCGTTGCAGCTGGCAACGATAAGGTCTGTAAAAACAATAAGAGTTGGAAGTACAAGTTATGATTAACAATCTGTACAGGTTTACATGGATGGGGATCTGAACGAGTTCCCACAGGATGCAGACGGCGTTATCCTGGTTGGCAGCACAGACAAAGACGGTAACCTGGCTTGGTTCTCCAATTATGGTCCAAGTATGAGTCTCCTTTGCCTTTTTTTCTTACAAACTTGCCTGACTTAGGACTCTTGCTGATTGAGATATTCACAGGGGTTGATATCTATGCGCCGGGTACAGATATCCCCATCAAGAATAACATCAAGACTATGAATGGAACGTCATTCTGTGAGTAGATGTTACACAAACCTCTCTCTTCAAACTCTTATATTCATGCCTGAACATTGATGGGGCATCATGCAAAGAATCGCGTACTAATTCTTGCTTTCCCACATCCTCAGCTGCGCCACTAGTTGCCGGATTTCTCGCCAACCTCCTCTCAACAGAAAAGCCCGAGAAGCGTTTTACTGTGGATGAGCTGAAGAAAATTCTGAGAGACAATTACTCCATCCGGACAAGTACTTGGAGAAGGCTAGACAGTGCTGAGACGGGTGAGGTCCGGACAATTACTGGATATCTTCAGGCGAAGCCGGCTCCGGATCAAAGCCCTCCCACTGCAGCCAGTCCTCAACAGTCAAGCGAGGTGGAACAAGGCACTCTCACAATCTCGGTTCGTTGAATTCAATTTGAACTTGAAAATGCGCACATGCTGACAGTGATGGACAGGTGACAAAGACTGGCTACAATATTCAGGTTCCCTTGGATCAAAGAGCACGATTCACAGACCAAAAGAATTTGGAGAATCTACTCAACTTCATAGAAACAAAATACCTTACTGGGTACTCATCGCTTGTGAAGAATAGTCTTGGTTCCACCGCGGACGGAAAACAATCGTGGGCGGCGTTGAAACAGATCAGAGTTGAGTATGAGACGCCAGACGAACAAAAAGCAATGAGTATCTTTGATAAGATCAAGAGCCGGGCTCAGACGAAACAGACTCGGTCCTGCCCTTTGCAGATGGTCTAGTCTCATATTACAAATCGTGATAGCGTAGATCGATGAAAGTCAATAATAGTGGAGGATAATTGCAAAATCTTGCTGTCGATGTAACACAGCAGCATGTGCGCTACGATAAAATAGAACCATGAATTAAGCATGGCTAAGGTATTCTCAATCAAACCGCTATTAATGTTGTACGCCTGATATGCCCTTGACGCCGCGTCCTCTAGGGGTGCTATGGGGAACTCACTCCTGCATCCTCACGTGCCTTGTAAAAATGACTCTTATGGACTCTTATTGATGATCAATTGACGCTGCCCGCTGAGTAATCAGCGAGGCTGGGTTCATCTACACGATGCAATTGGGTGGGCCCGGCTAGTTATTTGTTACCCAGAAGGATCATGGTGAGGTTTGTTATCCAATCATTTTCGAGATTGGGCTTGAAGGATCAGTCGTTCCTTCAAAGAAGATTATTGGAAACCTGCACTGCTATTGCCTGTCGTCAATCAGCTAAAAATAGTGTAGATATCTTGATTTTGCAGTTTGTATAAGAAGAACGTCTGCTACTTAATAGTTGCTCCATAGTGTCATCCCTTTATTCGTAAACTTTGGCTTCATTCTATTATCAACCCGCATTCCAAATATTCTCCACACGTGAGTCTATCATGCATCATTTCGCCGTTTTTTTTTTTTTTACGTTGATTCCGGTCCTCGTACAATCGGCGTTTCTTGTGGCCGTGTACAGAGAGCCGTCGTGCTCTGGTCCAAGATACGTAGTGGAAGGCGGCCCAGAAGACAGTGGAAGGAGAATCGAAATTAATGGCCAATCTTTCATACTTCTTTCAACATTCAAAGATACCAAAGCAGAAATATATTCCTACGTTGAATGCCAGCCGCGCTTTCATGACGTGGTATCTGTTGGGGCGTGTATTGATGCACCATCGTTCCGAGCTCGGTGCATTAAAGTGCGGGAGGTTGCTTGATGAGGGGCCGTTGATAGGTGGATGACGGATGCGTAATTGTATCGCAAAAAGTCTTTATCGGTGTCACATCACGGGGAATTTGGTTATGGTCAGGTTGGAAGCATACTGGAGAGATCGAATGTTGTGCGACTTCAATTCATGTCACCTACAACCCATCATCGGAAACACATTGTTGACTTCCCATTCTTGGATAAAACGGGTAATTAATATGCCGATTCGACAATAAACTCTTGAGTGACAGTCTACCTTTTGCCCAACTTCAGAATCGCACTACTGTCCGTCTAAATGATGTTCTCCTGGTTAGCCCAAAAACTGTCCAGTTCTGATATCGTCGGGTGGGAGAGGCATACGCGTTGGGCGACTTCACTAACGCCGCATTAACCAACAGATGGAGTTTGAGGCCATGAGCTCAATAAATAACGCATTCTTGTAAGCGACGGGTTTCATGTGTAATATTCTACCGTACTCTCAAGGACCTGAACGAAATGAAAAGGAAAAGGAAAAGTACGGCACATCTTGCTGACGCCTGAAAGCCATTGCGGAGCACTGCCTTCACTCCTTGATAGACTTGTGCAGCCTAGTCAGATCCAACGGTAGTGATTACTGCTACGCCTTTCCGGCAACACCAAACCCCTCATCTGGATCATGCCCCTCTTTTACTTCCAATTTCGCGAAGAGCTTCAACAGAACGTTGTTTGACCTGATTTTCTTTGGTCATTCGGTCACTTTCGGCCTCCATCATGTACGCTGACCGAGACGGCGCCGCGACAAAACAGTCACAAGATGCATACGAAGACCGCGTACGCGTGCTCCGGCTCGCAACCGCCTTCCTATCGTCTGTGGGGTGCAGTGCTGCAGTTCTGAATGGAGAATACACCAATATTGTCTGGAAGCTTGAGTTATCTTTATGGGGCCTACATGTCCACCCGTCGAGGCAGTTTCTGTGGGTAAGTTCAAGGACAAGGAGCCGCATAATGCAGTTTGCGGCTGCGGCTACTAATACTACCTCTTCGCTTGGCCCAAGCTCACCACTTATTTCTTAGCTATTTATCTTGGCGAACAGCCTCACGCTCTTTGGGAGGGATGGCCCCGTTGCCGTGTACAAAGGTGCGCTGGCAGGCGCGATATTATCTGCACTCATAGCTTTCTCTTGCCTGTCTATCAGTAGCCTGAGCGAAGACGAACCATCGTCTCTTTTGCAACTGCAACTGTATTGCGCGATCCTTCTATCGTTGAGTCAGGTCTTATTCCCCCGGCGACCCGAAGTCTTCACGGAAGATGGGCGCGCCATCGACTCCGAAGACAGCGCATCCGCTCCGTCACGATACTCAATGAATTGGTGCAACGCCGCGCTTGTCCTTGCTGCACAATCTGGTACGCTCGAGGCGCTGCCAATTCTGAATTCTGATACGAGATCGGCGAGCCAGCTTCTGATTAGAGTACCGTCTGCCGAACCGTATGTCTGGAATCGAATCTTCACGGAGCGCATCCGCAGCTTTGCAAAGCAGTGGTCATTAATGCTCATACGCTCTGTCATGACTCTTGGCTCGCCGTACTGCATTATGCGCTTGCTTAAATGCTTGTAAGATCCTGAACAGCGGCCTAAAGAGGCCTGGTTATGGCTGCCAGGTATTGGGGCCTCAACCATCTGCTACGCCATTGTGAATCACCAGCTCCTGTGGGTGCAGTGGTCAGAAATGGGTATACCCGTTAAAGCACAGCTCATTATTTCGGTGTTTCAAAAGATGCTACGTGGGAAAGACTCGAAAGAGCAGAAGAAAAAGTCATCCTCCAGCTCAGCCAAGGCCCCAGATGCTATCAATCTAGTACTGTCCGATGCGAATCTACTGGCTAAGTTTACATCTGTCAATTATCTAATTGGATCAACCGCACTCAAGTTCATATCCACCGCATTATTTCTGCTCAATCTCCTAGGCTGGCAGAGCTGTCTTGTTGCTATAGCTACGACTATGTTGTGCTTGTCAGTGCACACGTTCACAATCAAGCGATTGCGTGCCGCACGAAAGTTGCTTGAAATGTCCCGCAGCCGGACTACGGGTGTCATGGAAGAGGCTCTGTATGCGCTGCGCGAGATTAAGTTTTCTTCGCTTGAGGCTGCATGGGAAGCTCACATTGATGCAGTTCGTGAAGATGAGCTCAAACAATTATACTGGACCCATACAGCAACCACGCTGCGCAAAGTCTGGGGTACAACTACCCCATTTCTTATTGCGACGGCCGCTATTTCCACATATCTATATATGGGAGGGCAGGCAACCCCATCGGTCGTGTTCCCGATGGTTACAGTGCTGCCACAGCTTCAAGAGACCCTGCCAGTTGCCCCATTGGTCCTACTTGACTACTATGTATCCATAACAACGGCTCGCCGCCTGGATAAGTATCTAGCCTCGCCTGAGCAAGATACTGTACTTCAATCAAGTTCAGATGGTCAGGTTTTGTTTCGGGGTGCCTCCGTTGCCTGGCCTTCGAACGACAACAGGCACAACAGCAATGCAAATGATACGCCAGATAATGGCATATCTACCCAACGATTCTCACTCCACGGCATCAATTTGGAGTTCCCTACTGGAGAGTTGAGTGTCATTTCCGGCAAAAAAGGCTCAGGAAAGAGTCTGCTACTGGCAGCCATACTTGGCGAGGTTGATCTTTTGGATGGCCAGATCAAAGCACCTCGACGGTCGCCCAATGGCCTATGTGTCGCAGACCCCCTGGCTGCAAAGTACAACCGTTAAGGACAATATACTTTTTGGGCACCCCTTTAACAAAGAGAGATACAATGCTGTGCTAACTGCCTGCGCGTTACAAACTGATCTGGCTGCACTGGCAGACGGCGACCAGACTCAGATTGGATTGAAAGGCGTCAAACTCAGCGGCGGCCAGCGTGCGAGGCTTGCATTTGCCCGGGCGCTCTATTCACCTGCACAGCTATTGCTAATAGACGACATCTTCTCTGCACTGGATACCCACGTATCCAAGGCTATACTCTACGCCTTGACTGGAAGTCTGTGCAATGGCCGGTCGCGTATTCTCGTCACTCACCACGTGTCGTTATGTCTACCGAGCACCAAGTATTTGGTTCAGATCGAAAACAACACAATAGCATTTGCAGGGAAACCTGAATTAGCTGGTGACGTAGGTCCAATGCCGTTAAAAGCTGTAGACGACGTTGAGGCGGTAACCGACGATGATGAAGTCGGTCTTAGAGACAAGAATGGCTTAACGAAAGGCGCGACAATCGGCAAGACTCCAAAACGTCAATTCTCTCGCAGCGAGCTTTCGATATATACGCGGTTTTTCTCTGCCACTGGCGGCCCTATTTTTGTCTTCTTTTGGATTGCCGGGCTGGTTGTGATTGGCCTGTTAGATGCTCTGGCCTCATACCTATTAGGTCGAGTCAAGTCAACGGATTCAAAGCAGGAGGCTGGACCATCCTCATCGCCTACGCTTGATCCAAGCTACACAAGTAGCCTGCGGCGCAATTTGCAATTATATCTTGTCACTTCCCTTTTTCTAATTGTTGCAGAATGTGTTTCGAACCAATACGCACACT
Source organism: Periglandula ipomoeae IasaF13 (assembly GCA_000222875.2). Taxonomy (NCBI): domain Eukaryota; kingdom Fungi; phylum Ascomycota; class Sordariomycetes; order Hypocreales; family Clavicipitaceae; genus Periglandula; species Periglandula ipomoeae. Next base: position 32,124 of record AFRD01000238.1, read on the forward strand.
TGGGTAGTTTGCGCGCCTCTCGTCTCTTGTTCCGCCAAATGACCTTCAGAGTTCTCCGTATGCCGCTCCAGTGGCTGGATGCCACACCGTTTGGTGAATCTTTCCGGACATTCACGGCGGACGTTCGATCTGTCGATGAATGGGCTCTAGTCATCATGTCCAACTGTGCCAATGGATTTGTCAAATTGACAACGATCGTTTGCATTGGGTATGAACCATTTTTCCCTCTCTCGTCCATTGACTTGCAGGCTGACACATTCTTAACAGCATTTATAGCTCCTGATATACTGGTATCTTGACATTCCTTTTGCTTTTTTGGTGTGCAAAAATTAGTACTATGTATGTCAAGGCGAGGACCGCAGTGAAGCGAGTCGATGGAGGGCCCATTACAGACATCTTGGAGCACATCACAAGCACCACCACTGGTCTTGCCACAATCAGAGCTTTTGGCGCAACTGGCGTATTCATCGACAAGATGCAGCACCATATCGACATGGAGTCCACGGCTAGACGCCACTTCTGGATCTTCAATCGCTGGCTCGGCTTTCAGATGGCTTGTATTGGTATAGCTTTTAACATGGGAACTAGCGTTCTGCTCTTGTCTTCCAATTCCATCGTCGACACCACTCGCATAGGGTTCTCGCTCACTTTCTGCATGGGCCTCAGTCGTGCCATATTTGAAGCCATCAATGAGTTCGGGCATTTGGAAACATATATGGATGCCCTTGCTGCTGTCTTGGGATACATCACCCTGGAGACAGAGGACTTGGGCGGCGACGACGTGCCAGAAGAATGGCCGTCCAAAGGCGAGGTCGACGTACAAGACCTCCAAGTTGCATACGCGCCAAGTCTGCCTCTTGTGCTCAAGTCTATTTCCTTCCATGTGGGAGCTGGTCAAAGAATTGGGATTGTCGGCAGGACTGGCGCTGGCAAGTCGTCACTTACACTTTCGCTACTTCGTCTGCTCGAGCCAAGAAGCGGCTTCATCCGTTTGGATGGCATTGACATCTCCACAGTCAAATTGGCAGATCTCCGTTCCAGGATCGCCTTCATCCCGCAGGACCCCACCCTCTTCTCTGGCACCGTACGCTCCAACCTGGACTACTTTGAGAAAGTGCCAGTCGAGGAACTCGAAGATGCGCTACGACAGGTGAAACTGCTGTCTGAGGACGGCCACAGCGGTGAGAGCTCTGGGCTATTTACTTTGGACTCACAAATCAGCGCGGCTGGCGCCAACATGTCGCAGGGGCAACGACAACTGCTCTGCCTGGCACGCACTCTGATTAAGCGACCAAAGATCATTATTCTGGACGAGGCAACCTCAGCAGTAGACAACAATACTGATGCACTGATTCAAGAAGTCATTAGAAAGAGGTTTACGGGAACGTTGATTGTCGTGGCGCACTGCTTGCGAACAATCGCGTCGTTCGATCGGATCATGGTTGTATCCCAGGGCGTCGTCGCCGAGCAAGGGACGCCTATCGAGCTTTTGAACAGGAGAGGACCGTTCTGGGAGCTAGTGAGAGACAGTCAGGACCGCTCATTGCTGGAACGGACTATTTTGGACACAGGATTTGAATGAAGATAGTATTGTAAATACATAACACGCATTCCACTGTCATTAATATTGAAAAGCACCTGTCAGAATGATTCTGACCACTAATATGGTCCATTATCCACAACTACAGAAACAAGCCTCGGCCTATGAAAACAGAGTTACAGAAAATCCTTTACGCCCTGCCTGGTATTTGCAACATCACGGACCCTGAAGGGAGACAAGAGCAGGATCAATTTGGAAAAATATGTTCTGGAGGTAAGAATATGAGGCTATTTTGCTATGTAGGTAACGTCATATACTCCCTGGTCATAATACCTCGGTATGCTAAGTCTACTGGCGCGGTAATCAGATGTTTGGGTTAGTGGACCAGCCAGCATGTTCTCGACGTTATTTCTCGCAGGCTCGTACACTATATTTGCCGGCTTATCCGTCCCTAGTGCTGCAACTTACACCTGACCCTTATGGCGGCTGTGTGAATCAGGTACCCGCGGGATCCGCGGATGTCTATGTGCTCAGCCACGCACTAACAACACATGAAGGAATACCCTAAATTCAGTTGCGAATAGCTCTCCAATTCTCTCTTTACATAAATATTTCTCAATCGATGCCCATTTTGGGCCAGATCACGATAAATATGACGCGCAACTTGCTATGCATTACTGTAAGCTCAGTACTACCGTACGAAGTGCGATCACGAGACATTTGGAGCCTAACACTAGGATTCCAGCAAAAAAGGTCCGAGGAAGACCGCATACGCATAGGAGTTCTGATAGGCATTGGGTAGGCGTGCGCAAGATACACACACTCTGCATCAGAAGAGAAATTAATCGTACCCCAGTCTCGTGTTGGTGCTAGGGACATTGCTTGTCCTCACCTGGCTGCATTTCCGCCGAGCCCGGCGAGACAAAAAGGAACCAGATTTGCCAGACGATGACGATGACGATGACGATTTGAGTATATATGCACTTGGCCAGATGAGTAGCAAGAGGGGCGAGATGCGCACAGGATCTCGCAGGTCAGACGATGTGCCCAATGGATCGCAAATGGAATCTACACATGGGCATCGTGGGTCGTAAGCAATTGAGTGCGCTGCTTCTATGGAGCTGAGAAGCCTCGGCTGCACTCAGCTGTCAACGAATTTAGTTTTGTTTCACATCAGAGGGAGAAAAAGAGCGCAGAGAGGTAAGACGTAGCTTTTACTGTATATTATAATTAAACGGCGCGCGCAACGCGGTCATTCAGCTGCTCCAATCGCGCGAGTCGCGGTCATAACTGTATTGGCACATATTAATCTCTGGACTCTCTGGGGGCAGGGGGTTGCGCCAAAACGACCTCTTTCGCACACGCGACATTTGGTGTCTTGTTGCTAAAATTTCTTTTGTCTGATTACTGCCACTCGTTCAGCATTCTTCAAATTTCTGCATCAGACATTATCGGAACTCATGCACCGGTCCTTGTGGTCTTACCGCTTCAGCCGAATGCGCGAACATCGAATCCCAGAACACATATAAGCCAGTCTTCTTACTCCATTGATCAAAATCCTCCGCTTCCGGGACTACTGGGGCTACGCACTCGTTGATAAACCACGCCACGATCGCAAGCAATGCCAAGTTGAGTGTCAGCAGCAGAAACTTGTTCGCGTAGGACAATTCATTCCAGCTCATACTTGTGAAGTCTAACCAATTTTTAACAAGAACATAGAGTGAATTAGCTACCTAGTCTTTTGATGGATTACACGAACTCGGGTTCACAGTCATAGCACAAGCTCGGAAACAGCTCGTTCTCCAATTGACCCTCCAGGAAGTCACGCAATTTCAGCACCAACAGTTGCCCTTCGCGATTCAGAAGTGAATGAAGACAAGGGAACTATTCACCTTTGTCCTTCTTAGTGCAGTCGATCTTGTTGCAGCATTGATCACCATTCTTCCAGATGCAGTTGTTGATGTCCTTCTTGAGGTCGCAAGGCACCTCGGTGAAGTCGAACGCAACGCACATCTGGGGATCCTGCGAGTAGAACGTCATGGCAGGAACCTCAGCTGGGCATGCCGGCCCAACACCCTGAGTGAAGCCACCGAGACAGTACTTGCCACAGGGCCACTTGCTGATGGAGAACTTGCCGGCGAGGGCGAAGTTTGGAGTTCGACCAATGTGAGCGCCGTTCTGGGCATTGTTCAGCCATTGGCCCCGGTTGGCACCTGTGGCAAGATTGCCGTAGGTGTCACGGATGTAGACTTGACTCGATGGATTGACGGCTTGGCCGGGTGTGCACTTCTCGTCGGCACACAGCTGGAACTTGCCATATCGCTGGATCATGCTGTCGGGGGCAGCATAGTATACGTTGTCGTTGCGAAGACCGAGTCTGTTGCCGTTCTCGGCCTTGAAGACGTAGCATTTGCCTAGTATAACAAATCAGCAATAACCTTTTGACAATATTATCGTGGTCACGTACCGGTCTCCAGCCCTGAATCACAGTGAGGCTTAGGCTTGTCTTTGCAGTGGCCATCGGATCCTTCCTCCTGGCCATCGGGGCAAACACACTTGCCATCGACAAGAACCTTTCCGTTCTTGCAAACCTGCTTGCACAGAGTACCATCCCACTCAAAGCCAGTAGGGCAGCAGTGATAGCCATGCTCTGGACTTCCAACCAGGTCGTGGCCAGCGGCACAGCAGTCGAAGGCAGTTTCAGGGCTGCCAAGAAGACGCTGGCCCGCTGCACAGCAAGCAAATTACTTCTTGTTCTCTGTCAGAGTAGGTGTAGTTCCTACAGCAGCACAAGTCTTTGTAGTCTTGCACTCCAAGCCGGGGTCGCAGTCTGGGTCGTCATATTCAATCTTGTTGCCAACGATCTTGGCATCAGGACCAATTTCAAAGGTCGGGATGTTCTTCTTGTAGTACTTCGCATCAAGCTGGGAGGCTTGAAGGAGCATGAAGAGCAGACTGAGTTGTGCGGACTTCATGGTGAATATAGAAAAGAATTATGGAGTAAAATGGATAGAGCAATGTCTGAGAACCTCTGAGGTTGCTTCGAGCAGACGAGTGCTTGACTCTTGCCTTCAACAGATGACAAGCCGTCTGGTAAACGAGGCTTTATATCTTGATTCTCAGCATGTTTGTGTACTTCATTTGCTCTCACATCAATACGAACTGCAGCTTGCATCAACGGCATCAACGGCAGTTGTGGCTTACAACCGACGTCCCCTCTTTTCAGCTTCACTCTGACGCCGTGTTCCAGCCTTCCATGCAACCAAAGTGTATTCATTTTGTAAAATTAATGGCAGTCTGAATGTGATTTGCTCCCATGATCCGGGGTGTGCATGGACCGTCCTGAATACGTAGACGAGGCAGCGGCACCGAGGAAGCCGCTTTTTGAAGCTGCCGCCCTGTACAAGTTTTTCATTCGTCAATTCATATCCTCGCTCCCAATAGAGGGTTACACACTCCAAGTCTCCCCAAATATTTACGTTACATCAAGCGGTCGCAGCTGTCAGCCCCGTAGCTCGAAAGGGTACTCCAGCTTCAAGTTGTCAGCTGGAGTTCCATTTTGGGAGGCAGCTTCCAGCGGATGGTGTGGTGGTCGTATATGATATTTCCAAATGAGAAAACCAGTTTCCGTAGCAATGAGTGGTCTATCCTGGTCCGGAGGTCCGTGGTATGGCAGGGGATGTATCCGCCCGGGCCGCAAAGTTGTGGCTGGCTAGATTTCTGTTCTCGGCCGACTGCAGCGGGGCCATCTGATGTTGTTCCAGTCATAATCTCAGCAGATTCTGCATATCGGATTGTGAGCATAATCACGTCCAGCCAATAATTGACCCAAGTCCGAGACATGTGCGGGCGACTTTGCTGTCGATATGGGGTGCGTTTCCCCATGTTCAGGCAACCATGTAACGAGCACAGAAGGGGAGTACGCAGCAGACGTCGTGAGACTATTGCGATAAGTCACATACGAGTCAGGAAAAAATGTCCGAATGGTAATCAACGAAACAAAGCAAGAGCCTTTCGAGCTTTCATCGAGCCGTAATAGTGTACTTGACTTGGCTGAATGCCAGCCTCGAAAGTGAACACAACTCAGATGGTAGGCGCTTTGTGTGACTACCGACGAGCCGACCTATTGCCCGACGGCGCGCCATCATGCACGCCTTGCCTTATGCCAGCGACAAAGACAAGAATCAGATAACAGCCCAGTCACAGCAAAACTGTAAGTAAGAAGAGCCAAACAACAGATTCCCCAAACTCGCCCAATTAAATATTGTATACTCAAACACCCAGGTAATAATTGACCAGTACAGCTGCCGGCTCTACACGCATGCTACCCATGCTTCAGAGACTCTGGCCGAGGATGCCGTCGTCACGGTCGAGAGGCGCTATATCCCCGCATGAGTGTCCGTTACGCAGAAGCAGTGCCCCGTATTCACTCTTGCATCTTAACTGCATTATGTGCCTAGCTGCAATCCACATACCCCATTCGTCTAGCAAACATGTGCCAAATGCGTGATACGCAGTACATCAGGCAAGCTCCATTATGTTTACGAAACACTACAGTCACGCACAGCGACCGGGGAGCACAAGTGATGTAGGGATAGTATTCGATGCGTTTACAAAATTGCAGATATTGGGCTAGACAGAGTCATTACATCACATATGATCAAGTTTCAATGTTATAGAGACCTAGAAATGTAGTTACAGAATCTCTGTCTACTGCAGATGCCTGGTGAAGAATAGCCACTAGCTTCATCTACTACGAAAAAACACGATTCAATTTTCAGACGTGTTCCGAATGCAAATATTGTCTCCTCGCCAGAGAGAAAACTCCCCGAACTATGCACAGCTTATTCACCTATCACTCCATAGTGCCCCCAATCAGCTCAGCCAGCCAGTGAGTGGCTTGCATGCGATACCCGTATAGCGAACAACAAATGCGGGCTCCACGACGCAGAGGGCAGCTCATCGAGATCGTGAGCTAGTTTATAGCTCAACTTTGACGTTCTTTTCAATCTTCCGACATGACTTCTTGACCCTCTCGCAGCCCCGCGGACAAGGTTGGGCAGCATCAAACTGCCAGCCAAAGTACACATCAGTCTCATTGGACAAGACTTTTTTGAGGATGGCAGTCTTTGTATGCAAGCCCGTTGCATGGGTGAACAGCCCTTCAGCGGACAATGAAATAAGAGTCCAGCCACCCTTCTTCAGGGTCTCAGTAGAGCTGCCGAACACCAGTTCCTTGAAACCGCCCCAACGAATCGCGGAAGAGCATATGGGACAGGGTTCGGCATTGGTGTACAGCGTGAGGTCAGACCAAGCCTTCAGAGTCTCATGGCCGGTCAGCTTGTAGGGTCCATTGGGGTCAATCAAGATGAAAGTACAGTTGTTGATGGCAGCAATTTCTCCTGTTGTATCCTTTAGCTCGTTTCCTCTTGTCCTGTCGAGGCTGGGCAGCAAGACAAGTTCTTACCATGAATAGTCGGGTTGCCAGACGCAATATCGTTGGCGCCAATGCAAATTAACTCACCGAGTCCGCCTGCAGTGTGATTGACAATGACAGACCCAAAGGCTTCAAACGGACAAGGAGTACCACGGACATCATATAAAGCCTCGTTTGCTTTCCGCATCCAGTGATTTCGCGTGCTGATGGGGATGTCGTTGACGAGCGGGGCTTGAGATTCGCCCTGTACGCAGCTGATGAGGCTGATCGTTGCGGTCGCAACAACGAAAAGTCCACGTATGCCGCTCATAGTGGCTGCGTGAGAGAGTATATCGTTGACTTGGGCGATTGGACAAAAGATATAATGTGGCGAGTGTAGCTAGAGATGCATCTCTTAGAGAAGTGGTGAAGAGTTCAAAATGGAGCCCTTGGAGGGGCTTCACGGCAGGCGCCGATGGAGAAGCGCGCGCTGATCTGACATCTGTTGCTTACTCAAGTGGCATGCGACTACGTCGGGCTTGGCCGTCATCGCAGCAGCGAGGTTTTATTCAGACTAGCTGATATACATCCATTGTTGAATAATTAAATGCCGGGTTTTTTCCATCCAGTAGATGCTGAACAGAATGCCATGCGATCTTGGGTAATGAGACCCCTCAACGAAAGTGAACTGAAACATTGCCATGTAATTTTTGCACCAGCAAATAAAGCCAAAAGCAAGAGACCAAAAGAGAGCAGCCTGCATTTTTCTATTAGATGAATGGCCTTGAAAGGGTTGTCCGCGGATGTTTCTCAGTTTCTCATGGGAAGAGATCTCAATGTTGATGAAGCAGGTAGCCCTTTGCCACCAAAAGAAAGAACCACGTCCTTGACCTGAGAGATGTCCACACCAACATTGAATTTCGATGGAAGGCTCAGAGTCCAGGTACAGAATGGGCTCAAGGATATGGACTTCTGGTCATGTCCATCCCCGGTGTCCACCAATGCACCACCAGCGACGTAGTGCTCTGTTTTGTTGCCGTCTTTATCCACAATCACCTCATACTGATACGTCGCCGAAATGGGATTATGAGTAAAACGGAAAATATTAGAAGACGACTTTGGATCCACCACACTGCAGTCGCCATGGCATTTGAGGCTCACATAGACCGTCTTCTGGTCTGATGTGAACTGCACGCCGGGAAGCGAGACAGAAAACTTGGTCAATTGGAGCTGCGCCAGGCCTTGAAAAGAGTGCTCATTGAAGGGAATGCTGAAGATGAGATCACCGCCTTTCTGGAAGGAGGCGATTGAGTCCTCGGTTGCGTTGCTCATGGGATGCGTGGGGAGGCTGTCAAAGGGCTGTTCGATTGAGCTGACTCCATTCTCATGGTCAATGACCGCTTGGAGGATCTGCCCTTGCATTATGCTTAGCTCGGCGAGGGTTTTCCCGCTCTGCAAAATCTGCTTGAAGTCCTTTAGTGTGCGGTATCGAAAGGTCATGGTTTCATAGAACAGCTGATCAATGAGGCTGTCTTTGTAGTTGTTGTACAGCCCAAGAAGAAAATTCCGATACGGCGCGAGTGTGGGATCCAGCTTTCCGCTTTCGACGCTCTTGAGCTCATCGATTTGTGTTTGTGTCTGGTCAATCTTGGCGTTCAACCCAATGACATCTTCGTCTAGCTTGGAACACTCAATGACTTTCATGTTGCGCGCCTGACAAAGCCCGGCATAGAGCTTTATGGCAGCCTTGTAGGCTCGAGCTTCGGGCATGTCCATGTAATCTCCCAACTGCTCGTCGACTGTGTCGGCATCCGCGGCCAGTTTCGCGGAATCCTTCCCGTCGGCCTCTAGAGACTTCTCAGTCTTGTCCCATTGTGCTTCCACGTCGGATAAATCGCTCTTGAGCACATTTATGTTCTTTGCCAGATCCAAGAAGTTCGAGGGCAATCCGCCTCCAAATTTGATGCCAGCACCAGTGAAAGCCGCTTCGTTGACGCCCTTCGCGACATCGGCGATATCAGCGGGAAATGCCGCGAGGGACGCAATCATGCTTATGAGCGCTTCAAACTTGAGGCATCGTTCGCGACGCTCGACTGCGTCCTTAAATGCCTGCTCGGCGCTCAACATCTTGGTCTGGGCTGCAGCAACCTGTGAGTCGAGGTCAAGGCATTCGTCCCAGAGCTTCTTGCGCTGTTCAATTACATCGGCGATGTTCTTCTGGTATGTCCCAATTGCCTGGGTTCCTGCATTATACGTATTATTGAAGTCATCATATCCAGCTTTCTGGTCTTTCAAGTATTGAGTGTAAGTATCAAACACAGTCTGCACCGTTCCTCCAAGGGTCAGCATCGGTGTGACGGTGGAACAATACAACCCAAACGATGCGATAGGAACAAAATTGGCTGCGTTGCCAAAGAAGTCAAGCCCGCGTGATAGACGTGAAAGATAGGTAGCGGCCTGTCGATGCAAACCATTCCATTTCTTGGCGTTGTCAGCGCTGCTCCGGTCTGCAGTGAGGCCGAGTATCCACGCCAGGATGTTCTTAGCTCGTGCAAAGTCTTGATCGAGATAGTGTATTTTGACGACCTGCATCATCAGCTGGGGTTGAGCGAAAAGCTGGGGATCGGCGACGATTGTCGCTTGGACATTGGTCATCGCCCCGACTGTCACCGCTGCCTTTGTTCCCTCCTGGCCCTGGATAACGCTTCCGGCATGACCTGCTGACCCTTGCGCCCCGTTTGGATATCTTCCCGTGTAGACAAACTCTTGCCTCTGAAAATGGCCCTGCCATGTAGTTTGCCATTCGCCGATCCTTCCTCCTTGACCACCGTCTCCTCCAGCAGCCCCATTGCCTGCGTCTCCAGGTTTACCAGCGGATCCTCCAGTCGCCGTTGAAGACACCGTTGGAGGATCTATCACGGTGGATACGGTGATAGTTCCTGCGTTGCCTCCAAATCCTGGTCTTCCGCCATTGCCTCCATTGCCCCCAGCTTTGTTATTCCCTCATGAAGTGCCCGGATACTTCCCGGCCGGCTGATTGAAATGACCTTGTCTCTTCTCTTGATCATCCTGGCCAGCCGCACCAGGCGCTCCTTTCCCAGCATCTCCGCCTCGTTGTCCATCGCGCCCCTTGCCGCCAGAACTGTTCAAGGTCAAGGAGGCTTCAATGCTTCCCGCCAGAATGGTGATATTTCCTCCATTGCCACCATAGTCCTCTTGAGTTATTGGGTCAGCGTCTTGTCCATTGGGATTTCCTTTGTTTACTGCTGGGTCGTCGCTTGTTCTAGGCTTCCGTGCTGGAGCAGGCTTCGCTGGATCTGGCGGCTGGGTACTGATAGTTACGCCGTTCGGGACCAATGACCGGCAACAGACGGTCAAATTGCGACCAGGGAAGACAAGCCTGCCTTTCGATTCGTTCAAAGTGAGAATTTTGGCATAGATGACACAGTTCTTAGTGGGGTCAATCAAGTCTGATGTGAGGACCAAGTCACTTGTGAGAATAGTGTAGGTGGACGTCTCCTCGTATCTTTGGTACACGAAATCCTGTGGGATCGCCATGTTTCGCATATGATGTCTGCATTCAGCACCAGCGATTTTTGAAGGAAGTGGATTAATCTGTTTTATGCGGGAAAGATCACGAAATTAGATCCAACATCAGTTCTTGTTGGGCGGATATATTTGACTTTGGATATATGTCAACAGGTATGCGGAGGTATGCGGTCTTGAACGGATTTGTTCGATTATGCAACCGATCGGTAGATGACCGCAGCTTTCGGCGTCAAGAGATAGAGAAGTCCAATCAAAGGCGTGATCACACGTAATATATCAGAATTCGGTGCGTCCAGCTGAATGGTGGAGTGCATCAGCGGGGGTCGAAACAAAACGTACGCGAACAACTTTGATGCCCCTCCAATTATTGCCGAAGTCTGATATCACGTAGCTGTCTTTGTTGGACACTAATGCCGGGCTCATAACTCAACGGCTCACAAAGCTTCCAATGATTGAATAATGGGATAAGTCTGCAGACCATTTCAGATGACAGCATCGATCGCTGTTCAGCTTGTGTGGGCGACTCTATAGATTCCCTCAAAGTGTTGAAGAATGCCCGCACAGTCTTTCACGTATTCTCTTCTTGATTCTCAACTCACAGAAGAGGACACGATGACGATGCCAACATCATCGACTTTGACACCCAGTGCTGAGTGCCCCGAGATAGAACGGCTCGAAGACTTGGATCAAGCTTTATCCCACATTCACTCATATGCTGAGATCAGGCTGTTCATAGCCGGCACAGCAAACTTTGGTCATCAGGCATCATCGATAGACCTGCTTTTACGTCTTGTGTCTGGCTATGCATATACGGGTTTGATCACAGTGGTATACGACCGGGGAGATCCGGACTGCGGAATAGACATAGACAAGCTACCCCGACTGCTACAGCGCTACATAGACCCGGAGAACATAGAGATACTTCCACAACAAATCCATCATGCGCAAATCAGGTGGTTCTCTATCCAGGATTTCTCAGGGTATAGCAGCGAACTGGTTGACTTTGGTCTGACAGGTGGTGCAGAGATAGGATGGATCTATCCCAGCAGTCTTGCCGACATGCTGAATGTTCGTGTCGCACTGAAAGCGCAACCTTTTCAATGGCCATGGTGTGGAGATGGAATCGATTTTCATTCCACAAGTAACCTGCCATCAGTGGATTTGCTGAACAGGAACTACTTAGGTCCAACATTATTCCACACAGCCTATTGAATCCCGCGTTGCCTGCATTCACCGCTTCCGGAGGACCGGCGAAGCAGGAATGACTCTTTCCTACAAGATCTAATGGCTCTCAAACTACGCATACCAGACACATCGCTCTCTTGCGTATACGGCCTGCGGGAAAACGGAGTGTCTCATGTCGACCCAGCCAACCTTTTTTATATCTATCTTCTTGCTCTCCTTACTACGTTTCCACCGGAGAACACAAAAAAAGAAAGTTTTCTACCTAGTCGTCGGATTTTAGTCCTCAACTTTGACAAATTTTGGATAGATGCCTTTATTCGTCTGGAGGACTATGTACATGGTCGTGATCCCTCACCAATATCTCGCAATCTTAAATCACTTCCGAGATACGGAAGCTTCTCGAAGCATATTCGCTGCATTTCCGCGCCAGCGCAACTCGCAGCTGCTGCCAGTTGGCTCGAAGAACCCTTCTCACAATCTACAGAAGCAGTTCTCGCTGCAACGACCGAGGGCATTTTCACACCCTGCATGCGAGTATACAATGTGAAGATCCTGTATGTTCAGGTTGGTTTTGTTTCACCAGAATCTTTCATCAAGGCACTCGACCAGTCAGATCTGCCCATTATATTCGAGGGCCAACATACAGCATCTGTCGTGGCTTCTTTGGGAAAACCGTGCTTCAAACTACAAGATTCCGTACTGGACTGTTCCACTCAGATCCTTCGCATTCCAGATGACATTCATCGATGGTCTGATGTACTCAAACGAATCAATGACAGATGTCGTGAGCTACAGCACGGCGCATTAGGTGAAACAGATTTCAAACAGTCCATCAATTGCGTGGCTAACTTAGTCGCCGACTTTGTCAATCCTTCTGGTGACATGAGCATATACCTACGTGATCTCAAGTCGTATTACCAGCGGAGAGGTGCGGACAAGTTCGAAAAACTATTGATTGCATGGAACAAGTTTGGGTGTCTGCACCCTCCTTCGATTGTGAAGAACGAGCAGATAATAACCTCTCCAAAGAAGAACATGACTAGAACAGTAGAAGAGGTGGAACGTGATATTGAGATGGTCAAGACGATGCTTTCGGAATTCGGACTTTGAGTTCTTTCTTCGTCTCTGACTGATTGAAATCAGGAAGTGTACAGTCTGATGGTAACGAACTTGCTGAATCGCCCTGTTTTTGGGTGATTTTCTGGCCTTGATACTGACGCATTCGTGGTCTGGTTGCATGTGCGTTTGGTTATACTCGACTCTCAGTGGCTGTGAAGTGGCTCGGGTGGATCGATAGCAGATTAAGCAGGCGTTCTTGAAGAAGTGCCAAATGCCGATGATACATTTGTTATACTGGAACAGAAGGCGAGCGACAACGAATATTTCAGGTTGAGGGAGTCAAAGACACATGTCGAGACGAAGAAGCCATGTACATGTGTCCACACATGCAATAACGGAAATCGGATAGAGGCTCGAGACTGAAATTAGGCTTACGCCGATGGATGTTCATTTATTGGAGCCGACTCAAGGACATATTGGATCTTTTTAGCGAATGCTTATTCTGTTTCCAAGGTTCACTCATAGGAGTTGATGCGCAAATGGGAATATTACCACTTCACTTCAGGACAGTGACAATAGCACTGCGCAGCCAGGAAAGTCCAGTCTCCTTTTATCGACGAGGCGGCGATGCACCCAACCCGGGATCGCTTCCAGTCCTGCCCCACGTGTTCGATGATCAAAATGTTGGGATACAGGCTGAAGGGGGGTTTTGCATACAGTATGTCATCCGCCGCTACGGCCATGGCTCAAAACCTTCCGTGACGATGTTCTTTATCTATTCAGCATCGCCGCTTGAAAGAAATAGCATGCTGTCTCGGATTTTCCTGGTTTGGCAAGTTGACGTCGATCAGTGTGGGTGGTGAATCGCGAGGAGCAGATTTGGAGAAGTTGGAGTCTCCACAGACACACGGTGGGAAGCTGGGCCCAGCCAGGCTCGGGACTGAACCAAACATCCAGTCACCATCCTTCCTCCAACAAACCACACAGCATCTGCAAGGTTTGAGATTCGCCCACCCAGTCACTGTCCACCGGACTACCTCATCCGCATCCGCATCTGCATCCGCATCAGCTTGCCATTTGATGCTCAATTTCAGACATCTATTTGGCTTCAGTCTTGTACTTGCAGTCATCGCACTTCTTGTCCCATTGCTTCGCAGTGCATGGTCCCTGGACGCTGAGCAGTCAAACACCACGCCATTCAGCAACCCGCATACCGAGGCCCAATTTCGAAGGTCATCACAAAGCCCTTCTCAGCTCACAACCGCAGCCACGATGATTGCCGCTTCATCATCCTCGTCCATTCGTAGGATGGCTCCGTTGGTTTTTCCCGCCATTGGACGCCATACCGCCACTGTCATTTTCATCCACGGCCTGGGTGACACGGGTCACGGCTGGTCCGACGCCGTCGAGCTTTGGAGGAAACGACAGCGCTTGAATGAGATCAAGTTCATCTTGCCACACGCACCACATATCCCCATCACCATGGTTAGAAACCCTCGAGCTTGGCAGCTCTTGTCGCCTGACCCATCTCTGTTCTTGCACGACTGACAATTGCCCCTAGAATGCTGGTTTCCAAATGTCAGGATGGTTTGATATTGTAAGTGCCGCAACGTAGCAGATTCCCGGGGAAATTTGAAAGCACACATACCATTATCCGCCCGTCGTTAGCTTCTCATACTAATCACCAGGGATCTGCAGAAATCACTTCAAAAGGGAGAGGATGAAGATGGTCCCGGCGTTTTGCAATCCCGCGAATACCTCCACGGCTTGATCCAACAGGAGGTCAAGGACGGCATTCCAGCAGACCGCATTATCCTTGGTGGCTTCTCCCAGGGTGGTGCCATGAGCATATTTGCCGGCCTGACTGCGCCCTTCAAGATTGGCGGGATCGTCGGCCTTTCGTCGTGGCTGCTGCTCAATCAGACGTTCAAGGATCATGTACCAGAGGGCAATGTCAACAAAGCCACCCCAATCTTTATGGGACACGGCGATAGAGATCCACTTGTGCTCTATGACCTGGCGAAGGATAGCGAGAAGGCTCTGAAGGCCATGGGCTACGATGTTACATTCAAGACCTACAGGTACGTATTGCCCCGAAGCTTCAGCATTTGGCACGAGGTTCTTGTCATGTCCGGATCTAGAATACTACTGCGAGATTGAGCTCTGCTAACGGCTTCACAGTGGAATGCAACACTCTGCGTGTTTAGAAGAATTAAGCGATGTGGAGGCGTTTATTGGGGAAAGACTGCCTCCGAAAGGGGATGCAAACTAGATGCGGCATGCACGGTCACGTGCATTCGGAGTTGGGTTCCCGCTCAATTGGTATAGAAGCTCGTGGGATGCTAGCAAAACCTGTTGAAGTTTAGGCGCTTTCGAAACTTCAGTCCATTTTCGCACGTAACACATGATCTCGAGACACTGCGTTGTCCCTTATCGAATGTGTCTCGCGATGGAACGGGCCTCCCGATGTGGACCGAATCCTGAACGGGTGTCATCTTTCAGTGCTTTGACGCGGTAATCCGGGTGAAATATTTCGCATTCGTGCTGCCAAAATTGCAAAGATCATCGACTGTGTCAATTGGCGGAAGTATATTTGTATGATACAGCATCAACATCCAACATTTGAACCTTTTCGTAGTAGTGCAACCCTTGCTATACCACTTGGGCAGCATAGATCTCTGAGATATTGCTAAAATACTTCAACCAATCTCAAATCATACATCAACAGGAGTAGGCTATGCTACGTGCCTCTCAGTAGGTCGACCGTCCGCGAGCTTAGGCGGACAAACTCATTCCGCTAATTGTCTTTCGACTGGCGTTTCACTGAGCGCCGCAAGCGTCAATCATCACCAATTGAGGTTGGTAAGAGTCCTCAGGCTGGCCACCTCTTCGCCATGCCCCCCGCAGCGCCACGTCCGACGGGCACTACCTTTACTCGCATCTGCGCATCCCCACCGATCCAGGCACGCGAGATGGCGTACTGGGTCAGGAATCCTGCGATCCGGCATTATTAAAGTGAAGGGGATCGCTGCGTTTTCGCAGCCCAACGGCAATACCTCGGTGCTGCCAAGGTCTCCATCTGACATGAATTATTCAGGGCTCGACGCGAACCATATGTGCACCCCGCAATTCCGAAGCAATTTATGCTCAAGCAGGCTGTATCATGCGATTGCAGAACGATGTAACTGGGAAAATGGGGCGCTCTTTGCGATTTTGGTTCGAAAGGGGGCTTACCCTCTGCCAAATCGGCCAAGCCGGGCCAGTCCCGTCTTGGGCATAAGATAGGACAGATCTGGGACACAGTGATAAAGTCTGGTTCAGGCAATCGCCAAGACTGCGATTGAACACCGGAAATAGATCTGGGAATTGTTACGCATTTTGTCGACACTTGGCGCAATCCTTAAAATTATCTTTCTTAGTATGTACAACTATTCTACTTTGAAAGTGGCGTCCAGGTCGCATTTTTTTAGTCCACCGGCATTCACCGGCGAAGTCAAAAACCTGGGTTGAAGCAAATGACCAACCTATCTCCCAAGCTGTAGATAACCACTCGACCGCCGACATCGATGTTCTCATCCGTTCGCAAAGAATCAGCAAACCCATGTAACGTTGTCTAACCCGCCGTGCCTGCCCATCATAACCATTTTCCGAATCAAGTTTCGAGCATGTCCACAGCTACCGACTAGGCCTCGTCGCAAACCCCCAACTGGACCACATGGACAAGCCAAATGGCACCCTCCAGGCCATCATGATTGGGAGCCAAAGTCCAAACGCGGAGTCCGGCACAGCACCTCATAAGAGACCTTCCAGTTTCTGGTCAAGGAGGAAACCCCCACAAGGGAAAGCTACGTGGGGAGCTAAACGATGATGACCGACAATCAGAACGTCGCCAGACTGCCGGCCGCTCGAGACTTGCCTATTTGGGAAAGTATCCCTTTTGCTGTACCAGAATTCGCGACGATGGCTTTCGTGTAAGCGTGTGTCTATTCGCAATATAAATAGGCTCAGGGTTCCTCGTTTCAGTGTATTGTTTCTTTGTCGATTCTTGTTCATCATCCGAAGATCTGGTCATCTTCTTTCTCCTAGGCGTACAACTTTGTATATAATCGCCATTATCAGTACATATATCCCAGCCCTACAATTCTTTCTGAATCACAACCCGTACATCCTTCTTTCCTTCAGATCAATATGTTTCTCCGTAACGCACTGGTTGCCACCGGCCTATTGGCCGCTCTCTCCCACGCGGCTCCCCCCATGAACAAACGAGCATCAGGGAACAAACTCACAGTCTACTGGGGTGCCGAAGACGACACCACAGCCCTCGACGACGTGTGCAACGACTCATCCTACGTCGTGAATCTAGCCTTTCTCAGCCACTTCTTCTCCGACGGAGGCTACCCCAAGATCGCCATCGGCAACCTCCCCGGCCCATCCCAGGCGCAGCAGGACGGCAGCTCCCTCGTCAACTCCATCAAGAACTGTCAAAGCAAAGGAAAGCCCGTGATTCTCAGCATGGGCGGCGCAACAGACTACTCAGACGTGCTTCTCTACTCAGACGACCAGGGCCGCCAGATCGCCGACACAGTATGGAACTTATTCCTCGGCGACACCGACAAGAAGGAGCTCCGGCCCTTCGGCGACGTCAAGCTCGACGGCGTGGATCTAGACAACGAGACCAACGACGGAACAGGATACCTTGCCATGACGAAGCAGTTCAAGGCGAACTTTGCAAAAGATACTTCCAAGAAGTACTACATCACCGCGGCACCACAGTGTCCCTACCCCGATCAATCGGAGCCCCTTGACGTATGCCAGCAGCTAGACTGGATGCAAATCCAGTTCTACAACAACGGAGACTGTAACATTGCGTAGATCGGATTCGCTCAGGCCGTTCGTAACTGGAGCAAGGGCATCGGAAGCGGCGTCGAGCTGTACATTGGGGCCTTGGCGAGCGGTGCGGACGGCGACCAGGGCTATGTTGATGCTGCGACGTTGAATAAGGCGATTAACCAGGTTAAGGCTATGAATCTGCCCAACTTTGGGGGTGCGATGCTGTGGGAGGCGCAGTTGGCTGTGAAGAATGGCAATTACCAGAAGAAGGTTAAGGCGAATTTGTGATTCTGAAACGATTTGAAGGGTATTTTCATTGTATATATTTTATGGTACATATCTCATATCTATTGACTTTTCTCTATTTTGCGTTTCTTTACTACTAGAGGTGCATCATTGGTTGGTGTGTGATAAAAGCGACCTAGATGGTCCCGACAATATCAGGTGTTGTAAGTACAGCGGTGCGAGCTCTGATCACTCAGCATCGCTGTTCGACCTCCATTCTTTTCGTTGATTATAGTGTCCTTTTCTGCGTCTCGTTTCCCCTTTTTTTTCTCTTTTACATTTTCGTTCATTTTCATTTTCTATCAAAGAGCCTGTATTTTCTTTGTAAAAGAAAGCATTGTCGTTAGTTGGCTTGTTGGCCATCCATCCCTCTCTACGCTTTGGTCGATCGGCATCACCAACCCTTCAGAGGGCAAAAAAACCTGTCATTTGCCGGATAAAGCTCGACTTCCGGTCTCCTTTTCTCAAATTCTGTTGTCTCTTCATCACAGTGTGGGCTGCATGTCTGTTCGCACATCAAGTGTAGGACCATTCATAAAGAAATGCACCATTGATCTATATGAAGTGAAATACAGTTCATAGGCAATTGCCTCTCATCTAGAGAATATACATGTCATTCTTGACAAGCACGCACACGCTCATATCCATCTCGCCAGAGCAAATCCAACTCTAAAGCCTTACTTCTTACCCCACGCAAGCGTTTCCGTGAAAGAGCTGGATTAGCAGCCCTCTTGGCAACTCCACCCGGAGCCTTGTGCACAATCTCGTGCTTCTCGTCGTCCCAGCAATCGCCTTCGTTGATGTCCGCGCAGAACGAGTAAAGCTTCTTGTCAGCCATGTGGCAGAATTTGCGCTCCGTGTACGATACAAAGCTAGGGCCGACCGAGCCGTCGCTGCCGCAGAGATCAGAAGCCAAGTGAGCTGAGGCCTCAGACTTGACAAGTCAAGTATCTAGGGCCATGCGCTTGCGGAGATTGGAATGCTTGGTCGTAGTAACATTTCCCTTGGGCAACTTGAAGCGCTTAGTCTGAACGGACGGGTTCGGGGCAAACATGTTGCACTTCTGTGGCCTGGTGATAACTTTGTAGGGTTCAGGTTCTTTGTGGAATGTCAGAGTAGGGGCGTTTTTGCAGTAGCTGTTGCGTAGAATGGTTAGCATCTCCAGCGCTTCGCTATACAAATGGTTTGTGGAATGTCTTACTAGTCGGCGCTGTTGCCGTTGCCTGCGAAGCCTTTGCTGTACTCTGGCCAGTGCACTTGGATACCGGTTGTCGGGACGTCGCCGTTCGCATCTAACCAGGCGCATAGGACCTTATCTGCGCCTTTGTCGTTCTGAACAAAAATGTCGGAGTAGTACCTAATCATGACCTGTAAGTCAAAGTACATGCAAAGAGTGTGTACTTTCACAGAGATGGGTGTTTACTTACCATGCCGCGCCACATTGCTGTGCCCAGTTGCCAGTCCAAGCATACTTTGTGTCCTCTGGAAATGTGACGGTGATGTAGGCCAAGCATA
>AFRD01000237.1:0-51700 GCA_000222875.2 Periglandula ipomoeae IasaF13
GTCCTGCATGCTTCTGTTCCCGCTCTTGCTCTTGTGTCTGGTTGACATAGCGGAGGGGAAGGCGGGGTGGAAGGAGGGGCCTGGCGACATGGAGGCTCCAGTCAGCGGTGCGGGCTGACACGTCGACGAGGCGCTGAATGGCAGGCGTCATTTAGTCCTCACAGCGCTCAGCCAGCACTGCAACTGCCTGAACGACAGCCCAGCCCAGCCCTGTGTTGCCCCCTGGTCTGATGGGGCTGGTGCCTGGCCTGCATCCACCGTACCAAACAGAACTGCCGGAAGACTGCGCCCCAGCGGTGCGTAATACGGCGGGGAGGGAACGAACCCCTGGCTGCAGGGCGTGTCGGGCAGAAGTCGTGCTAACGGTCCCTCTTGCCTCTTCATCAAATGCTGTTTTCTTAGAGGCGGACAACCTGAAACATGTACCTGACAAAGTCGAGTAACTCTCAACGCCTTTTAGGCAAAATGCCTGTAATGATCTGGACAGTGAGCGGGAGTGCCGATTCGCTCCGAATACATCATGTACGACTTGAGTGGCCTCATCCGAATGAATCTTTTCCCTTG
Organism: Periglandula ipomoeae IasaF13; assembly: GCA_000222875.2. NCBI lineage: Eukaryota > Fungi > Ascomycota > Sordariomycetes > Hypocreales > Clavicipitaceae > Periglandula > Periglandula ipomoeae. The sequence goes on from AFRD01000237.1 coordinate 565, forward strand.
TTCTACTTACAAAGCGGAGGCATGCGTGGGATAGCTGCGCCATACTCTAGGTAGTGAGGAACGAACCATGGTACCGTACCACGTATGCTTGATTACTTTACAAAGCCTTTTACACTTGTAGTATATATGGGACCGGTTCAGATGGCATGTAGATGGGAGGTAGAAAGAGGAGACAAATGTCGGGCTTTATAAAAACACAAGTGTGAACTTTATTTCATTGATGTCAATTTATTACTTATCCCTTTTCTTTACTGATGACATCCAAGTTATTTTTCACAAATATCATAGATCCCGCTTGCTGTTTGCCAATGAATTGCTGCTACTCGCTGAGCTCAAGCTACGACCGTATTTGTTTCGCCGCCTTCTGTTCGACCCATGAAGTGTAGTGGCTATCCAGTGTTTCACTCAATGGCTGATAAGATATACCAAGCTCTTTGATGCCCCTCTCATTATCAACAGTGAAGCTGATGCCAAGGTTGGCTGCCACCCATTTGCGCGTCAATCCAAAGAGTGGACCGATGAGTCGCACCAGGAAAGTCGGTAGCTGATGGCGTGGAAGGAGCCACCCACGCTTGGCCTGCGCCCTGGCATGCTTGGAGATGTCCACGAACTTTGTCATTTCTTTCCTACTCACAATGTATCGCCCGCTTGCTGATAAAACTTCCGCCGCTCTAACGTGTGCATGGCCGACATCCCGCACGTCGACAGTGCAGAAGCTCAAGTCGGGGACACCAAACCACAGCTGCCCCGCGAGCAACTCGTCGAGCAGGAACAGACTTCCGGACTCGGACCCGGTGGTCAAGGATGGCCCGAGAACCAGGCCTGGGCATATCACCACCATATCCCATCGTGACTGGGACTTCTGGATGTTCCACGCCTCTTTCTCTGCAAGCACTTTGGAGTAGTGGTATGGATTGTGCGTCACGGAACTCGACTCGTTGAAATAAGCTTCGCTCAATATGTTGTTTTCCATGCGCTGCACATCGATGTAATCGCCGAAAATCGCCCCAATTGTCGACGCGGGTAAGTGCTCGGCGATTGAGACTTGGCTGGAGGGTCAATACGTACCTGTTGATGTCAAAACTAGTCTTTTGACACTTTCCGTATCGTTGACGCTCTTCAACACGTTTTTCGTTCCCTCAAGAGCCGGCGTGACCATCTGCGATTGACCGTCGGTGATCTTCTCAGCCATCAAGAATGGAGACGCGACATGGTGAACAACATCACAGCCCTTCATGGCAGCCGCGAAAGAACCTGGCTGCAACAGATCTGCTTCGAAAAGATGCAACCTCCCTGGGTATCTGTTTTCCAGGTCTCGCACCGTGACACGGACGGCATATTTGGCATCGAGGAGTTGCTGGACAACATGCAGGGCGATGAAGCCGCTGCCCCCTGTGACAAAGTGCGCTTCTGGTTTTGAACTCATACCTCGAGGCTGTTTCCAGAATCCGTCATCAGAGAAAAAAGTAGTCACCTGTGAGGCATTCTGCAGCTCATTGACCTATAACTGACTAGAGGCTGGGTTCTATAGAAGCATAATAAATGAAAACATTGGCGGCATCGACTCTGGCCTCCCAGCGGCTTAGGAGACGCTGCCAAACGCCCGGCTTCTTGTAGCGTCTGTCGCCGCCCCAGTCTCCTACAGCCGAGCCCCGAACACACTAGCCGACCACCATGTATACATAAACCGGTGCCGGGATAGGTCGCATCGGATACCGACCTACCAGATCTTTATCAGCAAGCCGATTCAGTGACGCAGTCGAAAGCGTTCCCGCTGAGTCTCACATTGCAATCAACACGCTGAGTGAGACGATTCAGAATTAAAAAGAGGTGCTCTTCATTACATGTACTGAGAAGCGGCTACTTATTCCAACTTTGCGGGATGTCTTTAAGTGCAACCCTTGTGTCGCCTTCTTACGATAAACGGTCGGCCTCTCGCATCCTATTTGCTGTAGACGATTGAGAACTGAGCTGATTCGCTTATGTCCCAATCCTTGGCGTTCGATGCGTTACCGGCAATTCTCAACGCTTTGGTGACAACCTTGTAAGTCCCAGCAGGTGCGTAGGTGCCATTTCGAAGCTGACCATTGAAGGACAAGCTCGCCTTGCCGCGGGTGACCAAAGTTAAAGGCGATCCATCGAGCTCTCCCAGTACTTTTTGTGACGACTGGCTAGCGGTCACCAACGAGGAGATGATGCTCCGCGATCCAAGAGCAGTGTTTATCACAACTACGGGAATGCCACCGCTTGTCGTTCCATTACCGGGCTTGGGTAATATGAATGTCGAGTTTCCGGGAATAGGCTGCTGACTTTGATCGGTCGAGTTTGCAATCCATGTGCCGTTTGCAGCCAGAGTGATGGACTTTCGGAGAGAACCAGCTAATCCTTCATAGGGCATAGACGTGGACGAACCATCGGATCCATTCACAGTGATGTATCCCGACCACAGAAGCAGTCTTCGCTCGTCAACACTCTGTGGTGGCACGGACCGGACCTTGATTACCTGCGACCCTCCAGCATGGACAGTAGCTTTCTTCGCACTGAGGCCAAGCGAGGCTGAAGCAGCCACAACTTCATTGGGGCTCGATGAGGGATATATGCTGTCCTTGGCAAGCACATAGACGGACGCCGCCGATCTATATGCGATCTGATATGTGATCGTATCTTTGTCACTGTTGGTAATGGTAAAGCTAAGCTCGCGCTTTAAATGCTCTGTGTCATTGAATGCGAGACTTGCTGGCTCTAGAAGAGTTGTAGCATATGCTGAGTCGAAAGCCTGGATCAAGCCAGACCCTTGCTGAGCCACCGGGGCTAAGTAATCGAAGAACTTGTTGCCGGTGTTATACAGCTGAGGATTGGCGTTTGCCGAGAGAAGGTTTCGAATCAGGATGATATTCAGGGTCTTTCGAGCTTCTCCGAGCAGAGCAACCACAGCTGCGGTCATTGGAGTGGACATTGAGGTCCCCGATGCGACACCATAGCCACCAAAGCTACGCGGAAGGGTCGACAAGATACCTCCTCCTGGAGCTCCTAATTGCGGCTTGAAGTTCATCTCCATCGTCGGACCCCAAGAGCTGAAAGCACTAACGGCACCTCCTGTTTCATTGTTTCTGTGGACTTCAAGGCTTTTCTTGGACTTGGAAGGGTCGACCATGTACAATGTGACTGTTTGGCCCGCTGACAGAATTTTCAATCAGCCCTGGCCAACTTCAGGCGCAACTACACCAGAGGCAAGTATCTGTTTGACATCTGTTACTCCAATGCTTAGCGTTCCGGGGGCATTGTTGTACATCATGAGGTATTTTGCTCCCTTTGCTGCCGCATTCTGAGCTTTTTGAACGAAAGAACAAGTTCCACGACGAAGCAGGACTATGTATTTCGATAGGTCAGGCGTGTTGCTGGGAAAGGGTGAGCAGCCGTCGTCGGGGACTGTTGGATCAAGATTCAATGCCCACAGAGGTAGGTTGACGTTATCCCATTTCTTTGGGTCTCCAGGAGTATAGCCAAACGACTTCTTCTCTCCATCTGTGGTCGAAAAGTTACCGACAGTCAATAAAGAGGTTGCATCAATATTGTCGAATGCAGTAATGCTCATGACATTTGCACCACTGGCAGTGCCGGATGGATAGAAGGCACCGAAAGACCCTTCATTGCCGGCAGCAACAGTTCACGGAATGCCTTTGTCGCTAGAGACTCGGCTAAGCAGATTCGTCCAGAGGTCTTCGCTAAAGCCGCCAGGTGCGCCAATGGACGCCGTGATGATCTGCGCTCCGTCTTCTACTGCCTTCGTGACGGCAGAGACCAGAGCGTCGGTACTTGTACCTCCAGAGCAGCCAAAAACCTTGTACGCGCCCAAAGTGACTCCGGGCGCAACCCCAGTAAAACCGAATTCGTTGAGCTGGGCTGCTATGATTCCAGAGACGTGTGTGCCATGGGAACCGCAATCCATAGGATCGGGATCAGGTTTGGGCTGATTGCCGCCATTGTACTCGTCGCCAACTATATCATAGCCGAAGGACACGAGACAGCCTTTCCCAAAGCATCCGCCCAGTGCAGGGTGTTTGTAGTCAACCTAGCATCACGATCAGTAAGCAGCTTTTTGCTCGTGATCACAGAAGCCAAGACATACTCCCGAATCTATAACAGCAACTTTTATGCCCTTCCCAGTGATACCACGCGCGCGGAGCTTATCAACCTGCATCATAACATGTGGCCCAAATGTATCATTAGTTTGCCGCCTACCCAGAGTCTTCGGCGGCGGGGCTAGGTTGTCAACGGGGATGAAGTCGACTTCTGGGCGCTGGTAGTAATGCACCGGCCAAATCTTCTTTATACTAGGCTGCTGCGCTATTTTATAAGCAGTTTCCTCAACATTCTTGTGGTTCGGAAATTGGACTGAGACCCCTTTGAACAGATCTGAGTTGAACCTCGTACGAATGTCGGCACTGCTCTCCAGCGCACTATAGAAATCTGAGGGGTTCTGCCGTAGCGTCAGCTTGCTGACCTCTGCATTCAAGTTAGCCATTTCGTCCTTACTGCATTATCAGAAAACTCATAGATGAATGCTCCGGGTATAGGTTGGCCATTGCTTGGCTGTTGCGCTCCTCCAAGCGCGACTGAGGCCGTCGCGAAGAGCGACAAGCCTAAAGCGAAGTGGTACATCGGGCAACAAATACACACAGCGTTCCACGGTATGCTGACCCAAATGGGACTTCGAGCGACAATTTTGAGAAAGTCTATTATGAAGTCTAAATGCTCTAGCGTCTCTTGTTTTTTGGGAAATGCGTTTTATACAAATGCTCCATGCCTGACTAGGACCGCGGAGACGACGGAGTTGCGTGCTCTAATAATGCAGTGAGCCCAGGCCAGAACTAAACAAGACTGGCAGGTGGTATGATCTGCGCTGTAGTGGCAACTGGTGCTTACCGGACGTCGCACTCGGCATGCACGATTGAAGAATAATACAATCTGGATAGCTTGGCGTTGGCCATGTTCAAGGGGTTTTACGGCATTTGCAGCTGGTGGTCATGGGGTCCTTCATTAGGCTATTTCGCCGAGGAAGCCTGCGTGATCAGCAGCGTTGCATCCAGGACGCCCATCAATCACACCTGCATAAAAGACTCAAAAGAATAAGGTCGCAGGGGAAAGAAAGTCAATCTCATCCTGAGTGGATCCATCTCATCAATTATGTGCATTGTATTATCATTAATGCGCAACTGCCGAGCGCGCCGATCCATACTCCCTGCCAGGATATATCCTCATTTTGGTAGGTGAAATGTTTCGAAATCCGATCGTGCATCCTTATGAGCGCCTATTTTTTTTTACGAGGAGAGCGTCTGGTTATAAATACTCTCAATCGTAACCTTATTTTGCCACCCATCGCTGCTTCCACTAATCACATTGTACCCAATGTATTTCTTTTCTCCCCTGCGAAGCGTGAAGGCATTCTGCTCGAAGTTCACAATGACGCCGGCGTCGGAGTCCGGCACGCTCAACCACGTCCAGTGACTGATGCCGCCTTGTGCAGTCACAAGAAATGCATCGCGCTCCCGATCATACTCTATGCTCAGCTGCGGGTCGACGAGCGCCGCTGAAGAAAGTGGTGTTGGCGTGTATACGCTCGTGTGCGTGAACGTCGTTGTCGTATTAGTGTTAATGAGGGTGCCAGTGGCAGTTAAATTCGCAATAAGACTATTCTTCGCGTTGAAAGAATCCAGTTTAGAAACAGCAGCGACATTGTACGATGCAACGAGCGTGCTGTTCAACGGACCAATCTCGAATTTCAACGTCGACGCATTCTGTGCCACCGTCGTGTCATTTCCGCTCACGAGGTTGTAGTCTTGGCTTTCGCCGTCCCATGATACCCAGCTTAGTGACATATCACCCTTCACAGGCGTCCACAGGTCACTGACGGCGTAGATGTTCAGGATCCCCGTCGTTTTATTGTACAGCGGCGCTATGATCACATGCTGGTATATGTCCTGCGCGATGTAGTGGAGGACTTTCCACCTGCCGGAGTACTCTATGCCCGCCCACGTTGGGGCCTGCCAGATATCTTCTAGTTGCCAGTATAGAGACCCAAGTTGGCGCTCGGGACAACCTGAGCCGGCGCGGTAGAATTGGATCTGCGATCGGTAGTAGTCTGCTTGGAATATCTGCGTGGTGTGACACCAGGCTGAGAAGTTGGCTATGCTGTCGGTTTTGCTGGGCGTGGGGTAGTATCGTTGGACGGCGAGGGTCATTTCTCCCATTCCCTTGCTGGAGTTGTGGTAGTTGGAGATGTTGAGTCCGCCTGCGGGGTAGTGATGGTTGCGCAGCATGATGGTTGAGCTGTTGAAGTGTAAGTCTTCGTCGGCGATGGCTTCTTTCCAGGTTGATAGGCTGGGCATGGAGTGGTAGCCGAATTCATTCGCGAAGCGGCCGACGGGGTATGTGTCCAGGTCGAAGGCAACTAGTGAGTTGTAGTTGTAGTGGTCTGTGTCTCCGTAGAGAGAGCCCTCCGTGAGGTTGTCGTATCTCTGCACGATGGGGATTGGATTGGAGAAGTTGAAAGATTGGTATCCATTCGTGGTGCTGCTGAGTATGTACGTGATGCTCCGACTATTTCCGTACACCGCAGGTAAAAGGGTGCGAATGAAAAGCGTCTCGTACTCCTCCAGGTACCGTGGGTAGTCATCTGGCGCGAGTCTCTTCACGCTCGTGAGCTCAAGGTTTTCAAGCTCGTTGCCGCCTGCCCAGAGGGCTAGCGAAGGGTGGTGATTGATCCTGCGAACCTGGTACACGGCTTCTTGGCGGCAGTTTTCGAGGAAGTCTTGGGTTACGGGGTAGAGTGCGTCGCCGAATTCGAACTCGTTCCATAGTAGTATTCCCATCTCGTCGGCTAGGTCGTACATGAAGTCTGGGGAATAGGCACCGCTTGCCCATACTCTGAGCATGTTTTGATTGCCGGCTACGACGGCTTTGAACAGGGAGTGGATACGCTCCTTGGTAACACGTGGCCAGAAAGCGTCTGGGGGAATGAAGTTGCTGCCCTTGGCGTAGAACTCGTGTCCGTTGATCTCGAAATGCCCTGTAGCCATCTTGTTAGTCGATGTTACATGGGAGAAATGATTACACTTACAATTATTGCCGGGAGCTACCCCTTTGGCTATCTGATCATCGGTTACTGGTCCGAGGTTCAGTACGATTGTCCTGAAGCCGCTTCTTTTTTGTACGCTGGCAAGGCTCGAGTTTTTGTATACGATGTCCAAGGTTACGTTATACAAATTTTGTGCGCCCATGCCAGATGGCCACCACAATTCGTACTTGCTGTGATCGAGCTCGGTCGAGCCTGCAATAACGTCCCCTCCGTTGGTGACATTGGAAAGCAGTCCTTGATCATACAGCTTCCCCTCTTTGTCCGTTATTTTGAACGCAATGCTTGCCGCGCTTGGAATAGGTGTCAGAGAATCAATGCTGGCGTTCAGGATCCAGTTCGCGCTCTGGTCAGGTGGAAGATTGTTCAATTGCCCCCTCCTGTAGATGTCCACTGCAGAGTTCGGAATGACGAGTTTGTTGTTGGCAATTTGCACGATCCACGCCTTCTGCCATATCCCCGATGGAGCAAACGCAGGTCCCCAATCCCAGCCAAAATCGGATTGCTCTTTACGAATGAAGGCACGATGAGGGTACTCGAACCAGCCTTCGATGCCGAATGGCCATGTTTCTGCGCCTGGTTCGTTTGCCAACTTGGTGGCCATCTCTGTCGCACTTTGGAAGAGCACCTCAAGGGACGGTTCGTCGGAATCGGAGCATTTCGACCAGCTGTCTATGATGTTGAAGCGCCATTGTCGGAATTGGTTGTTAGTAGTTGCGACGTGCTGGCCGCAGAAGCTGATGTTGGCGAAGGTATCAAGCCCGTTGAATAGAAGGAACGTCTCGATGTTCTCATTCTCCTTCGGCCGATACCTGTGAGCAAATTGTCAGCGCGTTTTTGACCGAAAGTACATGGGCAAAACGCACAGATTTTTAATGTTAGATACATAAGTCCAATCGGACTGTCCAACCCATCGTAGATTAAAGTCATTGAGACCATAGTACCTGCACGAATTAGCTTGTGTCACAGCGATGACAGGATTTACACGTACGGATCGACAATGACCTTGGCTTTTAGTAAATCTAAGTGGACGTGCGACGGAACATGCCCCGGCACTGAAATGTTCAATGGGAGATTCTGTAGCTTCCACTTCTGCTCGCTCAAGTCCAATGTGCTTGCACCAAAGCCAGGTGAAGGGAGTTGTGCAAAGCCAAGAAAGAGGATCTGCAAGCTTGGCCAATACATCTTGGCACGCAAATTGGACCAAAAGGCCTAAGATATGGCAGCGCATAAAACTTTCGACTAGAAATAAAATTCTCCGGCAACCTGTTTAAGTATCCTTCACATCGCACAAAGGCATTGAGAGTCAATAGCTCCGGCTAATTGATCGTACAGTGACGTAATGACGTCCCATCGGATTCCCATCCACGGTCGCAATTTCCCCTCTCTAAGTTCGGTCGGAGCCAGTGCGATCGCCGTGCAAATCGCCGGAACAGACACAAATGCAACGATACATGTGCAGACCCCGCGCTCACCGCATGTAAACCGAAGCTTCCGACGGGTGATATTCGCTGTTCCTCATGTCTTTATTTCCATCGTCCAATAGGTATCGTGCCGGTCTCGAAGTTGCAACCCAATACTGGACTGGAGGCATGGTTCTACTACTACGACTGGCAAACTTAATTCGTCCGGACTACCAATTACCGTGTTAGGCTGTTTCTGGCTCTGGAGATCTGCGATCGCGGTACTTTCACCTTCGTGGGGGAGTCATAAGTATTTGACCACCTCCATGTGCCTAGTCTAGGCAGATGCTATCGTATATACCTAAGGACAGCTAGAGAAATATTCTTTTACATTTGTAGATGTTTAAAATGCTGTATCGAGGCTAATTATACACAAGCATGTTGTCTATACGTCTGGCCAAGTACTTCTGACCACCAATTGTGACACATCCTACTCGGTCTTCGGCGGCGACCAAATCATTCCCTGAAACACCTCGTCACCTCCAGTAGCTGTGATAGTTTGAAACCCTAAGCTCTTATATAATGTAGCGCCCTCGTGGCTCGCTTCCAAGTAAGCTGGGATGTCAATCTCCCTGCATCGCTCCATGCCCCAGCGAACGACCGCTGAACCCACGCCTTGTCGTCGATGATCAACGTCCACGCACATGTACTTCAATTGACCAAATGGCTTCGTTCCCATCAGCCGCCGGCGCGCCTCATTGCCGGGCTTCACGAAATCCAAGCAGCGTTGCCTGTCGGCGGCATCCTCCATCCAAGAGAACGTCAGCATGAAGCCCTCGTCCTTGCACTCCTCTTCTGTGCGCTCACGGTCGTACAAGTACCACTCCGCGTAGCCCACGATCTTTTCTGCCTTGGTTGTCGAATCCACTTGAACGCATACTGGCGATGACGGGAATTTCGATATGTGCTCCCTTTGTCCTTGCATGTGCAGTGCTCCACTGCGTACGCGATTGGCTAGGGTGTCTGTCCCGTGTGATATTTCGTGAATCGGAACATGTTCGAATGCTTGGTTGAAGATCTCCATGCATCGCGGCATGTCTTCGTCACGGGCGGGCTCGACGCGCAATGTGAATGCCATTACTGGATTATACTATAAGCTGATAGCCAGATCTCGCAGCCAATGGAACAGCGACAAAAAAAATACAAATTTGACAAGAGGCTGAGTTCATGAAACAAAAACGTCGTCGGCTTATATAGGGCAGAAGGATGGATGGGGCTGAACGCCACTTTGCAATAGCGCCATTGTTCGTATTATTCGTACCGAGCCGCATTATTTATCTACGCTTATATATACTGCTGTATACTTGTTTACCTTTTTTCCGTACAAAAATCTCTGAGCTATAGCAGATTAGAATACTTAGTAAATAAAAGCATAGCAGATAGAACGAAGAACGAACCCATACCATGATACCCCAGGTGCTTAGGCGGAGTTCTGCACCTTGTTATTGAAAGAAATTCATGATATGAAGTCACTAGCCATATTCTTCCCTAAAAGATCTACAAGGACTGAGGCTTCCAACACTAGAGTAGTCTTTGCAAGCAAGGTTTGAGATTCATCGCATTCAGACTTTGGCATACAGCTGCGGAGTATTGACCGGTTTCTAATTCAAAAGAACAGATTCAAGTCCCCAAAACTTAACTGATAGCTCAGGAGTTGCCGAATTGACAAGTAAAACTCGCATTGTCGACATATTAGTTTGAGAATAAATCCATGGCACTTGGCACGCCCGTTAGGCAACGAAAACTGTCTTTTCCGTCAAATTTCGATTATTTTTTAAGAGCGTTATAAAATCTCTATGTTGCATACCTTTTTTATAGATCATATACTTAATTAATAAGATATTTAAGGGCTCTTAAAGTTTAAAGGAATACTTGCATGGATTTAAATTACTAGTAATAGCGCCTTGGATAGCAATTATATCTTGAATTCTATTATTCTGCAGTGTTAAGATTGCTAGAACATATATATACAGTAATTTGTTCAAAAATAGGTGTTGAAAATCGTCAAGTCATTCAGCTTCTCGTCATGTTTCATTCATAACCTTGATAATTCCATCCCTAGCCTGAGGATGACCTAATCCTCTTTTTCCCTTTCCGTTTACCCAACATTACCCTCTGCTTCATACCTTCAAGTTGTAGATCGTCAACACGGCTCTGTGGTCCGAGGTCCACTCATTGTCTTGTTGATTCGGCTCTGGTGTGGGATTGCCAGCAACGAGTGCCTGGGAGTCCTTCACGGAGAGCTTGTTGCCCTTGTGATACACAAAGTCGATTCTGTCAAGAGGCTCAGGTCGGCCGTTGTTGTCAAAATAGACAGGTAACCACGTGATGCCTGGCACAGAGACAGGATCCGGGTGAGCAACGCGGAAAGAGTCAATTAGGCCGGCATTTGTGGGGATCTTGGAAGTAGGCCAAGCTACATCGCCAACGTTGCAGTGCTGGCTTCTCGTAGCACTGGTCCAGTCGAGATGGGATGGGGCATTGAAATCACCGACGAGGAAAACAGGAACCTTGTCGGCATTGGCCAAGTTGTCTTGCATCTTGCGAGTAATCTCCTCGATCTGGGGCGTGCGGCCAGACTGGGCTTCGCGCTGGAAGACGCGGTCTTGGCTCATTTTGTCGAAACAGAAATCATACGGACCGTAGGGATCATATCCCAGATGGGCATTCCAGAAGATCACCTCGTTTGATCCGTCCAGGGTGATCTTGACGGCGCCGGAAACTGATGTTGCGCTGAGGACTTGCGAGATGGGGTAGCGGCTGATGATGGAGACATCAGAGCCTTGACATGAGTACCATCCCAGAGCACGGGCAAGGCGTGTGCCGTGACCACCTGTTGACTCTTGGAATCCAACAATGTCCACGTTTTGGCTTGCCAAGAATCGGACCTGCTTCTCGTGGTAGTTTCGAACCTTGGTACCTCCGTACCACAAGTTGTAGCTCAGAACACGAAGGCTCTGTACAAGAGGAGATCCGGCTGACATGACAGGAATTTTGACGGAGAACGACGCCGTGTTTTCGCTCTTGTTCTTGGCTTGGATCTTGAGTGTGGTATCCTTGGAACCTGAACCTGAGCCTGGAGTTCCGCTGATGATACCAGAGGAGCTGATGCTCGCCCAGCTTTTATCACCAACAATTTCAAACACATTGCCATCTTGCCCAGGCTGCGTCACAAGACTGCCGATGTCTGCTTCAAAACGGTCTCCTTCCCTGGCATTCTTGATGGTCAGGCTGGAAACGACAAAGCTGAAAGCTCCCGTGCCTTTGACCTCGACGTCAATAGGCTCTGAAAGCCACTTATATCCGTTGTTGGCGAGGAAGAAAGCCTTGTACTTTCCAGGGGCCAGGCTGGATGCTGATAGCGTGACCTCGCCAAACGATTCTTTGGCCCAGTCCCAGGTGAGAGATGGCTGGTCTTCTACCTCGTTGACGGGACCACCCTTGTCTGCGTAGTAAATGCCAATCCAGTTCTTCTCATCGGGCTGGGAAGTTGTGTATTTGATATTGACTGGGTTTCTGCTGTAGTCGACGCTGATGCTTCCGGAGTACTTGCCGATGTCACCAAGATCCAGCTGGACAGGAACAGCCAGCTCTGTGTACTTGTCGTCGGCCAAGAAGTAAACTTTGAACTGGCCCTTTCCGAGACCGTTGTTGTCGAATTCAACTGTTCCCGCTGATTCTGGAGCATACGCCCAGCGGATAGAAGGCTTGTTGAACACGTCATTATCAGGGCCACCGCCGGTAGCATAGTATAGACCTATCCAGTTCTTGGCTGCGGGCTTTGAAGTTTCATATTTGATCTTGAGGGGCGAGGTTGATTCGATGGCCAATTTTCCGGGGAAATCTTTACCAACTGATACAAAGACTGGCTCAGACAGCCACGAATATCCGTCTTGAGCAAGGAAATAGGCCTTGTAGAGTCCATTGGACAATCCGTCAACAGGGAGTTGAACAGATCCGCTCTTCTCAGGTGCATAAGCCCATTTCAAAGAATCTTTATCCTTGACACCGCGTTCCGGACCACCGCCAGATGCAGGATATAGGCCTATCCAGTTGGACTGTTGGGGCTTGGTGGTGCTGTATGTGAGGATGAGAGGGGTATTTGATGAGACTTGCAATGAACCGGAGTACTGGCTCTCTGCACAGGGGATGACTGCAGCAATAGAAAGGCTTGCTTACACAAGCAAGCCCAGAACTGCGGCTTTGAGGAACAAATGCATGGCGGAAGCGTGGTTACGTGACCAAGGCAAATAGTAAAGGGTGCCGATTTCACTCTTCCATTTCATACACTCCTCTACAATGTGCAGATACGCCGGTATATATCTCCATCGCCAGGTCACTAGTAAACTTCCCCGACAGAAAAGAAAACCAGATCAACACCACGCAGAGCATCATACCGACCCTTTAATCCACCGGCGCCAAGTGGTCCATGAGGTCACATAGCGTCGAATCAGCGGAAAACCTCGGGCTCTGCCTAGTATCATATACAGCGAACTCTGCTGTGATCGACCAAAAATGATGGATATCAAGGACGTATTAACACCACCTTGCCAACGTTGGATGTCGTCTACCGTACATAGAATGCTCCGTGATCGAGACGCTGATTGGATCTGCAACCCCCGATTCGCTAATCGGGCTGTGGGGCCCGAATCGGCGGCGCCCAATCCCGGCGGGCCAAGACAGCACGAGGCGGCTGGCTCGAATCACGGACGCAGACAAAGCGTTGGCTTCTCCCGTGATCAACCTCGACGCCAAGCCGCGCAGGGCACAATGCGTGCACAATGCGGACCCTGAAAGACGGCCATGAGGTTCCATTGAATAAACAATCCCTGTGGCACTAAACTTGCGCCTGGGAGGGCCGGACTGCCTTGCAATGGCGCACGTGTTTGGTTTCTTGCCCCGGCAGTGGTTTAATCATCGACTGACGCCATGGCTGCTCGATGCCGGATGATCGGACTAGCTCTTTGGAAATACCGAGTGGTAACCCAACGGATTTTCTTGGTCTCGTGAGGGGTGAATTGATGACGCGCGGATTTTCGATCTGGGGGAGGTTGGGGTGGTTGTGGTCGCTTGACGGGTTTTGTGACACCTTCCTGAAATCTTCAACCTCATGATCCTATATAGATTCTTGTGTTGCGCTTATCGCGTGTACAAATGCAGCAAGACAATGAATAATACTAGGCAAATAGTTGAAAGCTCCTGCAAAAATAGAAGCCTCAAGATTAGGCTCGGCAGCTTATTGTGGTATCTAAAGACACAAGAGTGGTGGATATGGGGGACACAGTCTCCCGCATCATGTAGATTTCGGTCCCAGAACGAGTCATTTCTACTATGAAATATGTATTGGTGGGATAAAAGATGTTTTATTCATGCTGTTATCCGTAGTAATTCCCTTGTATTTTTCTTTCTTTTTCTTTTTTTTTTCCAACGGCAAAAGAGTCAAGGGCAGGACACACGCCTGGAGCTGACCATGTGCTGTTTACGAACTCCCCAGATACAGCCATCCTTTTCCTCATTTCAGAGTCCAACGGGCCCAAGGATAATGCTCATAAGTCACTTAGGCCTCACACACTTCAACTTATGTATCTTGAGGCTGCATCGCCATGAGATGGCGGTTAGTTAGATTCATGGGCCGCTCCTCAACGCGTCACCCCTGCATAATGAGGATAGTTTAAGGTTGAAGGGACATGGGCAATCTCAAACAACGCGACAATCCCATGGATCTGGTACGCTAGTTCACGGCACGATCCGATCAATCTCATGTCAAAAAGTCTCGCTACGCTCCTATACGCGACGCGTTGCAACCCCCAGGGGCGTGAGCGTGTGCATGCGTGTTTCTAACAAAGCTCGTTGCCCACTTGACCCGAGGCGGAACTAGAGCCGTGTGATGAGGACCTCATCTGCAGGACTTGTTGCTTGGCTAATCATGACGGCGCTGTTGTGTACCGGGCAGATGCCAGGGTTGCCATTTTGATCGTCAAGCCAGGGCCGGAGACGAATGGCAGGGCAGCATCTGCTGGTCAGTCTGCTAGGAGTCTGCTCTAGTGGAAACTTCGCTACTTTACTGAGGCTAGACTTGAGTTTTGTCCGTGACTGATCAGCTCTGTAGCTAGAATTGCTGATGCCGAGGGTCGACTCGTGGCGTGCCCTCGGTTGAAGCGGCAGCTTATGCCCGAAATTCATCATGCCCCGGAGAGGGTAGGGTACAGAAATAAGCGCTTTTTAGCTTTTCTGGGCTCTTTCATCAGGCTTGATATGTTTTTGTCTTAGTGTGCGCTTTTCTTGTCCATTCTTGACCCTGAATCACTTGCTTCAAGCACTCAGTGTAGGGCTCAGTGTCAAGGATCCCAGCGACAATGTAGACTGCCTCGGAGGGCCGGCCTTTCAATCATATCTGCAACTGTGAACCTATCATTTTCACCATTTACTACACAGAGAATTTCCGTCCAAGGCATAAACTGCGAGCACAATTCACTTCTCCCAAGTCGTTGCCGAGATCAATCATGAATAATTTTGTCGCACAATCATGCCACCTGTTCCATTGAGGAATGTGTAGCGATAGACGGTAAAGTAGCTGCTGTAAACATCCATTGACCAATCTCAGAACAAGACTTACAAAATATATGTATGAGTCCCTTGAAAACGAGATATTCCGGGTGCGCATCAGCTGTGCGGTGACAACAGTGCTGGCTGTGGCGGCAGTACCGCCTTCAATGTCTGTCCACAATTCATCTGGTGCCAATCCTGTCAAGGACCTGCTGATGGTGAAATTTTTAATCTCTTTGACACGCATGAGCTTTTCTGAAAGTATTTCTGTCCTTATTTGATCTCACGTCAGAGTCAAATTCCGGTCGGTGAACGCGCAATTAACTCGCTGCGTCTTCTAAGCAAACCAATTACGACACAGGGTCGTTGCAGGATTGAAAATGGCAAATCATGATATGCATGTAGTTCTTGATTGGCAAAAGCTCATCCACCTGTGGCTTAGCCGTACCAAGTACGTACTGACAAACGTCATTGTTCCTCCCAACATGGTGAGGTGACGATTGCTGGCGGCAGGCCGGCTACGCCACACACTGCGGGACGATGAACAGGTTTGGGGGCTTTTGGAGTCTGATATGGTGCGAGCTTGTTGCAGATGTGGCAACGCTTCATGCGCGACCCTGCAATCAAGCTCCATGCCAGCGCAGCCAGCACAGCCCATGACATCAATGTCCCGCGTTGGCTGGCGGCCGCCCAAGGCTCATGGTGCCATGACAACCGCATAATAAGGATGAGAAGCCCATGCATCTGACATTGTCGCAGACTTTTCATCATTAACATCATCTATCGCTGACTCGTCCATCAATACCTTCAGTCCGATAGCTTCGCAATGTCTAACCCCGGAAAGCCAGTCCACGACGGAGCCTCCGAGCTCAGCGGCAGCACCTACTATCCCCCGCCCCCGCCAGGTCCCCCTCCAGCCCAGACAGCCCAAAATCAGAATCCAACACACATCGGCGGACAAGCAACTCAGAACCAGCCTTTGCAGCCATCCTACACTCACCAAGAGCAGCAACACGGCCAGCCTCTATCTCACAACATTCAACTGCACGATCAGCAACATGCCTCTCAGTACCAACAGCAGCAAACTCCCCAATCGGGGCAGCCTGGACCTCAGACTCATCTTGGACAACAGCAACACCAAGAGCAACCCTATTTCCCACCACCGCCACCAGCTCAACACGATGAAAAACAATCCTCCCTGAGCCATAGCCAACAAGCTTCGTACTCGATCCCCGCGTACAATCCCGCGAATCCCACCTTCGCCCCGCCTCCGACCGAAGCCAACACCAGCACGAGTGGTGCGCAAGCACAGTCAACGACTCACACGCCAGGACAGTCGAATCCCGCCTATCTCGACCAACCAGGCTCCCACCAGCAGCAAGCTGGTTCGGGAAATGAACACAAGAGATCGAGCTGGGGTGGCAAGTTCAAGAGCATGCTGAGCGCCGACGCTGCTGCCCCCGTCAACAGTCTCGCCCATAAGCTTGGAAGTCAAAGCTTCCTCCCGGAAACACTGGATAAGGAATGCGACAAGGCTGCTGTCATTCTTAAATCCTTCTGCAGTACGTACTTTTTTGACGATAAATATGTTTTGATGCATCTATACTAACACTCATCTAGCCAAGGGAGTATATGCCGACCCTGGCTCCGGCCAGCCTCCTACATCTACCGATCCGAAAGCGAAGGAGTCCTCCAGTTGCCTGATTGACCCTACGAAAGAGAAACCGAAGAGCCGCGTCATTGTCACGATCCCTCCAAAGGTCATATCCAAGGCTGTTGGTCTTGCCATCTTTACCACCCTGCGCGCTGGCTTCCAGGTTTCCGGCGCCACTGGATCTGGTATCCTGATCGCTCGTCTGCCCGATGGCACATGGGGACCGCCTTCCGGCATCCAAGTGCACTCGCTGGGCGGTGGATTCCAGATTGGCTTGGATATCTACGACTGCGTCTGTGTGATTAACAGCAAAGAGGCTCTGTCTGCCTTTACGAACACTCGCGTCAGCTTGGGGAGTGGCTTGGCTGTCGTGGCAGGTCCCGTATGGCGCAGGCGGCGTTGTCGACTTTGGCACTGCTATGGGGCAGCGCGGACGAGATGAGAAAGACGAGAAGACTACCGCCACAGGCACAGACAGCACAGTGGCTCCTAATCAGCCAAACTCGCCTGCGACCGCCGCGCCACCTACCCAGGAAGGCCAGCACTCGAGCACACTCAAGCCCTCGACCGGCGACCCGAAGCGCCGCAGTCTCAGCTCAAGCGCGTTCAAGCCAGTCTTCTCGTACGTCAAGTCGAGGGGTTTCTATGCGGGTATTCAAGTAGATGGCACCGTGGTGGTGGAGCGCAAAGACGCAAACGCTGCGTTCTACGCACCTGTTACCGTGCAGCAGATTCTCCAGGGACAGGTTCCTGCACAGGGACCGAACAAGATGTGGCCTGTTGGCGCTCGGGGGCTGCTGGAGACTCTCAAGGGTGCTGAGGCTGGCGCTCTGGGGGACCAGCAGCAGCATCAGACGCAGAATCAGCAGCAGCAAACTCATGCTCCTCAGAATGTGGTTTCCCACGAACCACCCGCCGCCATGTCGGGAGCCATCTCAACGCCAGGCACGTCTGGTGTAAACGCTCAGACCGGCGGTTCTTTACACGGCAATGCGGCTCCAGGTCATACACAGGGCAACTGGATTTAATAATCCCGGCGCTCACGCTGGGCCACACGATGCGGCTGCGTCTGGGGCACCACCTTCATATGTAGACGATGGAAGTCATGCTCATGTAAGCGATGTCAAGTATGCTTGAGTTTGAGTGCGAAGAAAACTGTGGAAAGGGTTCGGCGTTGAATCATGATGTCTTTATGCACGAGTATGTGCAATTTGTTGGCCAAACTACGCAGTAGCTACGAATGATATGTCCAAGTTATACTGAATTTCATTTTTCATTCTTCAGTGATGCTTCATGTCATGTTGTTTCATGACTTGTTTCTTTGAAATTGAAATGCATACGGTGAGATATCTACTGCTGTTTCAGCGTCAATGCTTCACGGTGACGGGTACATTCTTTTCCGTAAAGTCTCATTCATGGACATCTCCACTGCCGCGCGGGAAGTGGATTAGGCGGGAGGTGGGGATTCATGCTAATCTACTCCGTATTGACGTCTTAATGACTACATTGCCATATTACAGGCTGAATTGCAGATGACACAATCTCTTCAGAAACATCGGTGATTCTATATTTTATATCATCTGGTCAGACAGTTGTCATTTATTCTTATATGAAACATAAAACTCCACGGCCTATAATTAACAAATTTACCGTATGTTTGTGCCACCGTAGCATTCCGTCCGTCAACGCGGGGGTAAACGCCCGTAATTATGCATCGGACCAGACGCAAGCTGTCAAAGTTGGAGAAGGACTGGCTTAAAGCATTCCCTAATCTCCTCATAGCAGATGCGGTACATGGACCACCAAGTGTTCCCGTGATGCATTGATGTAATTTTGCATCATGTTCTCGAAGGGCGTCGGCGGCTTCCACGACTCATCCATTGCATCCTACGTATCTCACCTCCGAGCATATAGACCAAATCAAAAACTTGCGTCTTTGTTCCAGCCTGTCAAACACTCAAACTTACAAAAACCGTAGTAACACCTTCAGACTGCAATCCCCATCACGCGAGTAACAATGGCCGAATACGCCATATACCCCAGCCTCCGCAACAAAATCGTCCTCATCACAGGCGGAGCAGAAGGCATCGGCGCAGCAGCAGTAGAACTCTTCTGCCGACAGGGATCACAAGTCATTTTCTTCGACATCGCCGACGACTCTGCTTCGCAATTACTTGGGCGTCTATCATCTATCAAGGATGCTACCGCTCCGATATTCATGCGCTGCGACGTCACCAACCTCGATCAATTACAAGAGAGCGCATCCCGCGTCTTGTCCCAATTCGGCAAAGTAGACATGCTCATCAACAATGCCGCATCGGCAGGACCTGCGTCGCGCGTGCCCACGGCGCAAGTAACGCGGGACTCTTTCAACTTTGACGTCAATGTCAATATGCGGCATCAGTTCTTCCTGACGCAGTATATCGTTCCCGCGATGCAGCGACAAAAATCGGGAAGCATAATCAACATGGGAAGCATCACGTGGAGGATCCCCGCGACGGAGATCCCCATCTACACGACTGTCAAGGCGGCGGTGATGGGCATGACGAGGACGCATGCGAGGGAGTTTGGACAATTTGGGATACGCGTGAATAGTATCATGCCTGGTAGTATCGCTACGCAGCGGCAGATTGATACGGTTTTGACGGACGAGTACAAGGCGGAGAGTCTGGGGGCGCAGTGCATCAAGAGAGTGTTGTTGCCGGTCGAGGTGGCTAGGCTCATGCTGTTTTTGGCGTCGGATGATTCTAGCGCGATTACGGGGGGGGAGTCATGTTTGTGATGGGGGATGGGTTGGCGATACGTAGGGCCCAGACTGGTTTATTATTCATAATTTTTGTTTGTTGTTTGTTGATGGGGGAAAGCAGCAGGCTTGGATGGCCAACTGCCCTTCTTGGCGAGAGAGGAGAGAAAGGCTGAAGGTGGTCGAGAACATTTGAGGCAAATGTCATTGCACGATTGTAGATGGCGTTGTGAGAAATGACATGCGTGTTTCTTGGGCTGGATGGTGATTGATGCTGCGCACACACGGAGACCTTCCTTTTTGAGAGTAATGCGTCGTGCAGATGGCAGAAATACCAATTTCAGGACTGCATGGTGGTGTCAAGGTGTCAAGTGTTGTGCAGTAATCTGGTTCGGAGTCGGGCTGCCAGCATCTGTGGAGTTGGGTGGGGCGATTGGCAAGGGACAGTAACGGCACTGGACGATGGCGGGGCGCGGGGAGCCCCTGGAGGGTTCCTGATAGAGGATAATACGGCGAGCACATTACAGGCTAGTCCATGGAACACAGGACTTACAGTATCAGATTGGACTCTAAACTCCGCAGCCAGCAATGAATCCCATTTCACGAGTACATAGTGGCCAGGCGGTCCGCGGCGGTCTGTCCCTCGGGTGTGTCGGATCACGTAGGCCTTCCTATGTCATAATGTCATAAGCACGGGCACGGGCACGGGAGCAGGAATCGCCGGGGGGGGGCACGGATGTAATGCGCTTCATCTCCGTCGTGTCGTGTCGCAAGCACAATCGTATGGACGCAGTTATGATTTGAAAGCAAGTCTGTCTGATTTGGCTGGCGTCATGTTTGCTTCCCTTCAGCATGGCGGGTAACACGTAGCGTCAACTGGGCTTGAGTCGGGAAATCTGCGTGGCTTGCTGGTCGCAGGGTGATTTGGTACCGGGCATTTTTTATTCCAGCATGGCAGCCATGCGTCGCCGCCATGCGCACAACAGCGTGCCGTCGTGACTGAGTTTCGGTTATCAACATGGGGAGAATACCTTGAGGGTTAATCGGACTTTAGCAATCTCTAGGCCAGTCCATTCCAGACTGGACATTAACTTGACTTGACATCAGTTTTCCACACGAGTCCACGTGTTAAGGTTTCGTTGGATACCGATGGATCGGTTAGCCCGAAATAATGGTCTATCCAAAAACAGCAGTTGATCTTCTAGCGCTCCGTCAACCGCTCTGCACCAGACTCTACTGCCTCGTCTCGTCTGGTCATGGCCATGGTCCTCGTCCAGGTCCGACGCAAACGTCTCTCTGCCAAAGATGCCTGGCCTCTGATGGCTTGATTCTCCAGGTTTCTCCCCTCCCTCATGCCGCTCAACAGGACAGGGTCCCTGTACTATCTGCAACGATGTTTCACTGCATCGCATGGCAGATGCATCCCATTGACCCTATTTCCCAATGGCTGGTCCCCTTCCCCTTCTGCATCCGCGCCTCTCCGGCGCTGAGGGTGTCGAGGCGGGCCGCGTCTTCAGCAGGCTTGTGGCACTTGACGCCAGCCTTCAGCGGCCAGCCTCAGCAACAGCGCTGGTCGCGTGCCGCTGTTTGGACCAGACTCCTGGCGCTGGGTGTTAATAGGCCTGGTGCCTGGCCTGTCGGTGCCTGCTGTGCAATGTGCACCAAGTCGTCTGGTGCATGCATGGCAATCTAACTGGACGTCAAGTCTAATGCTGCGACCTAATTAATGTCTGGTTCCTTGTTCCCAGCCGTCTGGCTAAATTAGCCGCCAGCGGCACGATGCAGGGAGGAGCGAGCGCATGGAGTTGAGGCGAATGAGTATTAACTCAGGAGCATGAGCATGGAACTTGCCGCCTCGTTGTGACGCTGGCACGCGAGGTTCAGCGCGCGTGTTGTCAACTCTGCTGCTTGCTTGGCTTTTATTGTTGATGCCTGTTTTGCTTAGGAGGCTTGTGTGGTTGCATGTCTTGTGTTTCTTGCCAATGGATGCCCTCTGAGTGTTCCTGAAACTACTATAATCGGCAACTTGACAATTTCATGCCTTGAGCCAGACCAGACGCCTTCCACATTCTCTTCTTCATGCCCTGCCCAGCAATTTGCCTGTCGACGTCGGCCCTGTTCGTGTACATTCACTGATTGCTTTGCCCCCTCCCCCTTCCCACCCTTCGTCCCATCATGCGCAGTCGGATTCGATGGTCTCATCGGTAAACTTTTCTCCTTGTTCGCTAGTGTGCCAAGCTATAGCCCGGCCTTCCACCAGCATCCACAATTCTTTTTTCGGCCAACTTCTAGACCATGGAGTATTGGCATTGGAACACCACATGCGCGGCCAGAGGGCTCCAGAGTCAGTTCTGCTTGCTTGCTTGCTCGCTGGCGCCGCCGCCATGGATCGGGGACCTTTACTCACAGTTCCCCCCTTGGATGGGCTTGTACATACGCAGACAAATGACCATGACCAAGCACACTGCCCAGGTTGCGCGGCGCCGGCGTGTTATTTAGTGCAGGCCGTTTGAACTCAAGCCCAGTTTTTCGCGATCAAAACGTCTGCTTGCTGAATTTACCCGTCTTTTGCCAATTGGACCTTTTTGTTTTTTTCCTTTCAAACTTCTGTGAAAGCGACGATCCCTCGAATTTCGTAATTAAAACGGAAACAAAGAAAACATCCTCGTCAAAAAGCCCAAGAATTAAAACTTACAGACGCGCATTGTCATGTCTCACCGGCTTCGCTCATAGCACTGGATTTGTCAAACCGGACATGGGTCAGCCGTTTTCTTCTCTTCTTCGTGCAGCACCACCATCGTCCTCGCTGCTCTTCCAGAATGTCCGCGTTTTCGACGGCGATAAGGAGATTCCCGAATGCTACGTTCTCGTTCAGGATGGCTCGATAGCACAGGTGTCGACGGATCCGATTGCGCCTCCACACGGCTCGACTGTTGTCGTGGACAGGCCTGGTCATACGCTGCTGCCGGGTCTCATCGATGGCCATGTGCACATTTATGAGCCAGAGGCTCTCAGGCAGTCGCTGCAGTTTGGGGTTACAACCGTGTGTGACATGCACAATGAGCCGGATCTCATGGCGAGGATGAGGAAAGTTGCTGCGGAAGATGCCGATGCTGCAGATCTGAGGGCGGCGTGTCATGGAGCGACCATCGAGGGAAGGTGGCCGGCGGCGCTGCTCTTGTCTCATGATCCTTCGCCAGAGGTAATTCTCGACTTCACAATACATGTTGATTTCTGTCATTCTCGCAGCAGTGAAGATGACATATGGCTTTACTCGGAAACATACGCGACGACTGATGCTGACGATGCGTCCAATAGTTCAAAGCTGCCGTTGAGAAATGGCCAAATCTCAAAACGCAAGCCGACGTGGATGAATTCGTCAAGCGGCGCAAAGCAGACGCGGATTTCATCAAGCTGTTTCACGAGGACGGCAAATGTCTCAAGGTCAACCTCCCCAAGCCGTCGTTTGAGCTGCAGCGCATGGTCATTGAGACAGCCCACAAAAACGGTCTTCAGTGTTTTGCTCATGCTTTTGGCCTGGAGTCGGCAATCGAGATACTGAATGCCGGTGCTGACGGCACGGCTCATATTATCGTGGATTTCCCGCCAACGCCTGAACTAATAGAGGCGTACAAAAGGAACAATGCGTACGTGCTTTGACGAAGGAAAGAAGCAAAAAGACGTCCATCTACTGACTCGGTCTGCCGCAGACACTGCAATCCTACCCTTGTCGGCATCGCGAGCATGACCAATGAAGGTCTGAAGGACCAGGAAGAGTACGCAAATGACCCACGAGTCCAGCGTTTCTTGCCCGGCCCCGCCAAGGCTCTCATGTGCAAATGTGTTGCCCTGTCGAGCAATACGTGTCGCGTTGAGTACGCCTACGAGAGTGGGAGGATGATGAAGGACGCTGGCGTTGATGTTATCATGTGAGTTTGGTGCCAATTGCTTCGTTCGACTCTGTCTCAACTTTGCTAATCATCCTGACTCAGGGGCACCGACACAACCGGTCGCGTAGGTGGGATGGCATATGGCGTAACTGCCCATCATGAAATCGGCATGTTCGTCAAGCACTGCGGTTTCACGCCAATCGAGGCCCTGCGCTCCGCTACTTCGGTCTCGGCGCGACGATTTCGGCTCGACGATCGAGGGCGAATCCAGCCCGGACTGAGAGCCGACTTGGTCTTGGTGGAGGGCAATCCTCTCAGCGACATTCGGGACACGTTGAACCTGAGGGGCGTTTGGAAGAAGGGCACTCTGTGCTCCTCGTATGATCTATGATCTTATTTTATTTTTCTCTGTTTACGAAACGTCGAGAACATATTTCGACTTGGGATTTTGAGCATGAGATGGACATGAATATTGGTGGGAGGTCATTTTGTGAGACACCATAGCGACATTTTGCGAATCTTGGCTGGCTGGCCATCACTCCGTTGATTGGCTACGCATGTATGAGTATTTCCTAATTTGGAAAAATTATGACCATTGATTTGAACTCGGCGCAACGAGGCTGCGCCCAACATATTTTTTTGTTGCTCCCTGGTCGTGTTGGCCCTGCAGTCCTCGTGTAGGCTGCCGAACCAACATGGCGGAACCAACGGTTGAGGTCGAGATTGCGGGGGCAGCGTGCGTTGGAGGGATGTGGACGCCCGCTGGAGAGCAGCGACTGTCTGTAACGGTGCGTCTGAGTGATGGGTGCCCACTGACGAATGAAACGGGGCTGGTACTGTCAGGCACCTGTGCGTGGTAGCGCAGCTTGGCCTGGTACCAGAAATGACGTCTGGCTGCCTGCTGACTCACCAGAGCACCCCGCCAACCCGCCAACGCCCGGGATAGCTATAGCTACCACACCAAACACCACAGACAAGACTCGCAAGATCTGGACCTGGAATACGAACACCCAGCTGCAGCGCTTCGACCGACCTTGTCGCGCACGATTGCGTCGACATCAGCAAAACTAAGGTCACACCCCTACATCATCTGCGACGTGACGGCCTCTTCGCTCAGTCCGGACCACGCAACATGGCGACGTTAGTACAAGCCCATCGACCCCTCCCGAGCTTCAACAAGCAGCGCAAGCTTCTTCAACGTCATCGCACGCAATGCTAACACAAACTTGCCACAGCACCAGCAACGTACTATCGCTGCCATTCCGTCGGTCGACCCAGATTTCTCTCGCCTCGACGATTCGGCAGTACATAAATAGCAAATATGATCAACATCCAGACATGTTCAAGCAGGACCTTGACGTCATTGACGCTCTGCGCCAGGATGCCGTCAACGTTCGCGAACCACACCCGAGCGGTGCCAAGAAGCTGCAGGCATATGCAGGACAGCTAGCTTGGATAAGCGGGAAATTTCCCATTGATGTGAGGCCCAAGAACATCACTTACAGAACAGCTACACATCGCGTGGCATAGCAGGACTGACAGAGTCAAACAAAGATTGGCGCAGAATTTACATGGTACCCTGCCCTTGGCTACAACATGGAACGACCTATGGTGCGAAATAATATGAAGTACGAATTACTCAATGTCCTCTACAACTTGGCCGCACTGTACTCGCAGCTCGCCGTGAACACGTCTCGATCGACAACCGAGGGTCTCAAGTCGGCGGCAAATTACTTCTCCTTGGCGGCCGGTGTGCTTTCTCACATGAAGCAAGAAGTAGTGCCCGAACTACGAATGTCTGACCCGCCCGAAGACATGGACGAACATACTCTCGAGTCTCTGTTACAGCTGTGTTTGGCGCAAAGCCAGGAGTGCTTCTGGCAAAAGGTCGTCATCGATGGATACAAAGACGCCTCCATAGCGAAACTTGCTGCCAAGGTTTCCGATCTCTACAACTTGGCGGGCGAGGCGGCGATGAAGAGCGAGGCGATCAGCAGCGCGTGGATCCATCATATGACGGCAAAACACCATCACTTTGCTGCCGCAGCACAATATCGAGCCGCCTGCGATTGTCTTGAGAAGAGGAAATATGGCGAGGAAGTTGCGAGATTGATCGATGCGGTAGCGTGTGTGACGGAGGGGTTGAAAGAGACGAAGGGGAACTATCTTAACAAAACTGTTGTTGACGACCTGAATGGTCTGAAACGAAAAGTTGAAGAAGACCTCAAACGAGCAGAGAAAGACAACGATATGATCTTTTTAAGTGCGTTAGCTCCCTGTTATACCATCATAGTGTCTGTTCCTAACTGGCTAATTTATCTCAGACCCCGTTCCACCGAAATCGGAACTCAAAATTCTCGAGAGGGCGAACATGGCAGTCGCGCGCGTTCCCCCTCAAGTTGCCAAACCGTTCGATTACCTCGGCGACAGGGCAGAATTCGGTCCAGCTCTATTCTCGAAGCTCGTCCCGTTCTCGGTTCATGTTGCCACATCCATTTACGAAGAGAGACGAGATCGTATGGTGAACCAGAATATCATTCATGAGCTAGAGACGCTCAACGATAGCATTCACGCTTTGTTCAGCTCGATCGGTCTTCCTGGATCCCTGCAAGCCCTCGAGAAACCTTTGGGTCTGCCGCCAAGTTTGGTGCAGCATGCGGAAGAGCTCAGACAGGCAAACGCTATTGAACGACTTGACAGGAGCTTCGCGGACATCGAAAAGCTACGCGCGGCAGATATTGCGGTATTTGAGGAAGGTACATCAGCGCTGGCCGCTGAAAACGAGGAAGACCAGAAATTAAGATTAAAATACGGAACCGATCGGTGGAATCGGCCAGAAAGTCAAAGTGATCCTCAGGGTGACAAGCTTTGGGGGCACGCGGCCGAGATTGAAGGATATTTCAGCAGCAGCGCCAGCAGTGATGCGGTTGTGCGAGAGAAATTCGCTGATAATGAAGAACTGCTTCACATCCTAAGCGGGTCTGATCGGCAGTTGATGGATTTTGTTCCCTCGAGCTCACAAAGAGACACGAATCCAGAGTTGAAGCAATCTATCAGTAAGGTGCGAAGCGTATACAACGACGTTCTCAGGCTGGAAAGCAGGCGGCGGAAGAAGGTCGAGGCGTTGCGGGACAATGCCCGTCGAGACGACATCAAGCCAGACATCCTCAAAGAGGCTGCGAGACTCGAGAGGACATATCCTTCTACAGCAATTGTGCCAGCTCATTTTGAAGGTTTCTTCGAAAAGCGTCTCGACAGACTTTACGAACCGGAACTGGAGGCATTGGACGAGGAGGCGGCCGAGCAAGACCGATTACTGAAGGAGGTGGAACGAGCGAACCGGGAATTTGAGTCGCAAAAGCTCAAATGTGGTGATTGCGGGTCCCGGGAACGCGAGAAGGCTCTACAGAAACTCGACAGCGCGTATTTCAAATACAAGGAGATCGTGAACAATCTTGAAGTTGGAAGAAAGTTCTACAACGACCTGAATAAGATTGTCGGTCAGGGATTCCGTGATGTTGTCAAGGGGTGGGTGGCTCAGCGACGGGTAGAAGCTAGAGCGCTGGAAGAGTTCGTCACGTCTCACTTCGTCTTCTGATTGTATACGCTAATTTATTCGCAGGAAACTCAGCATGCCGCCGTTATCGACGCTCAACATATCACATAACCACAGTCCATTACAAAGCCCCATCGCGACACCGTATCAACAACCGCAAGCATCGCATTTTGCTCCAGGTCCTATTCCGCAGCAGCATCATCAGCATCCGGCTTCGCCCCAACGACAGCCGGTCGGTGCCGCACGGCCATCGCTGGATAACCCTGATGCATCGATTCAGTCGTGGGCGGGAAATCATGTTCAGCAGCCACAACCTCAGGCTCCGCAGGCGAATCCCATGACTACGATGTGGAATCCTGCTATGGGGATTAAGTTTGGTGGTGGTGGCGGAGCGCCGGGGAGGGAGAGTCATGGACAGCAGGGTGCGTCTGGGACGTGGAATCCTAGCTCGGGGATTAAATTTGGGTGATCATAGGGCCTGTATATCGGCGGAGTTCAAGTACAATGAAAGCTACTTACTGAGTCCAATTTGGGCGGCTGTTGATTTAGTCTTTGTAACTGGCTCTGCGTGTCATGACTTTGCTCGGCAAGTTTCTAAAAGAGGCAGGCATATCTTGTAGGACATGATCATGGTTGCTGGGATCTGTTGTGGTGTTGCTCGATGCTCGTTTTTCCTCGCGGCAGGAAGTGGTGGCTCTCAACTTACGTCATTGCGCCAACCCGGCTCAGTCAGTTCGTGATTAATCACGAGACATCTTGATATTGCCATGGTACTTACCAAAGCTGTGATCGTTTTTTGGGTCTATCTTGCGAGAGCTTAGTAGTCGTGATCGTCTCTGGGAAACAACTTGGCGCTTGCATAGTCAAGATATTTAAGTACACTGTACCTACTGTTAGAAAGTATTTGAGACATATACATTGAACATTGACCTATGATAGAAGTATGTTGTAAGCTATAGACCATAACGACCTTTTATGCCTATAATCTCATTTTCCTACTAGAATATATGGAAACTCTGCAATAGACCACGGATAGCACTAATTATTTTACATCTTCGCAATAGAATAGGTTGTTTAGGGTGTTATTTCCAAGGACTATTTCGTCTACAAATCCAATGGCACCGAGAACGCTATGGCGGCTATGTGAGGATGACTAATTGAATGGCCGGACTTGCAAGTCTGTCGGACTTGTTGAGGGCTCTTTCGAAAGTTCCCAAGCTAGTCCTT
Source organism: Periglandula ipomoeae IasaF13 (assembly GCA_000222875.2). NCBI lineage: Eukaryota > Fungi > Ascomycota > Sordariomycetes > Hypocreales > Clavicipitaceae > Periglandula > Periglandula ipomoeae. The sequence goes on from AFRD01000237.1 coordinate 28,779, forward strand.
TAACCCTTAATGGAGGGGTAAGATGATACGAAGGTCTATGGCCTGTTGGATTGAAGTTGAAGGTATCGCCGGGCCCGTTACGCCTATTTTTGATGCGCTTAAACCGTTAGGGAGGCCTGCAGCCAAGAGGTCTCGTAACCACAGAGACCAGGGCGTCTCCAGGGCTATAAAAGGCGTCACAATCGAGTAATTTCCCCTCAATCAAGGAGTTAATGGAGTTAGTCATTAACATTATTAAATTTGATCTCATTTTTGTCAATTCCGCTGTGTAAATTTCTCGTTGATGAAGGACCAAGAATCCAACAAAGTCACGCGAGGATACTACGGGAGTTGAAGAACAAGGACTGCAGTCAAGGCCGCTTGTTGGGTTGTTCTTGGCGGATGAAAGAGTGGAAAGGGGGAGTGGATTAGTGAGTAATAAAGAGATTGGGCAACGAGAATGAACAACGAGGGTAAAAAAGAAAATAGATACAATAGAGCAAATAGAGCAAATAGAGCAAATAGAGCAAATAGAGCAAATAGAGCAAATAGAGCAAATAGATAGAATAGATAGAATAGATAGAATAGATAGAATAGATAGAATAGATAGAATAGATAGAATAGATAGAATAGATAGAATAGATAGAATAGATAGAATAGATAGAATAGATAGAATAGATAGAATAGATAGAATAGATAGAATAGATAGGTAGATAGAATAGATAGGTAGATAGAATAGATAGGTAGATAGAGAGAACAGGACGTAGCTTTGGCCCTTTTCTTCTGTTCTATAACCTTTGTTTATCATGCTATGACCTCTTCTTGTTATTCTCTTGCCTTTGTTTACCATCTTCTGACTGTATTCACTACTCTATAACCTTTGTTCACTGATTTATGAGCTTTGTTACAAAGGGGTCCACTAGAGTCTGTATAGCAGGTTAAAAGACTATATAAACGCGTCGAGGGCGGCGATTATTACTCTTGTGTAAATCAAAAAGACTACCTATTACAGAGCAGCGCTTGCCTGTGTTACTTCTTTATAACTGTCAGAAACAAGCAGAGGTTGTTGCAGGCGACAACGAGACATACGCAGTCCGGAAAGGATTCTATTGCACCTAGGTGAGTAGCCCAGAGGCAGCAAGAGGGGCGGAGCGGAGCGGAGCGTCAGCACGTGGTTGTTGTTACATCTAAAAGTGCCGAGAATGAGAGGTCGTTTTGCGAGGATCATGAACAATGCGTACGACGGGGCGGACTTGGCGAGACCAGAGACGATGACTAACGGAGTGTATTGGTGTAGATTGAAGCGACGCGGCACCGGGACGCAGAGTCGAAAATACGATGGGAAATAAGGACTACGTCGAAATTTTCTTGGACACTGGCAAGCCGGATCCCCCCGTACAACCTGGGAAAGACGATGCTGAGGTCGAGGAATGGTTCAAGGCCTTTTACAGGTTTAAAAATGGAGAAAGGTTGAGGTTCAATGAGGTCAGTTCGTCGCGAAACAAGCGCGTAATGGTGAAATGTTTTCCTTTCCCGGATGGAGGACAGTCCTTGTTTCATCAAGTTGGACAATTTCTTGCAGATTCAACATGGATTCACACGCACGGAGTTCAAGGATTGGGGATATATGTATACCAAGAAAATAAAGCCTGTGGATACCAGGAAGCCAGCGCCCGTGTATACATAGGAGTCAGCGCATGCTGGATGTGGCTGCTGCGGGAGGAAGTGGTGATTGACAGTGAGACGAGGAGAGGTAGTGTAGAAGCTACGTGCTGGAGTGAAATGGGGTGAAATTGGGTGAACAAGATAGACAATCGAAAAAAAGAGCTTATAGCAGCAAAAATGGAACAGATGTTGATGACAAGGATGGCAATAATCTGTTACCTGGACTAGCGTTTCGTTGAGTGAGCTGCCGGAAGGGCCAAGCAGGACTAATAATATGAAATCAGCCGTCCGCAGGACAGTGTGAAGGGACAGCTTGTAGCACCAGCGCTCAAGGACTTCTAAGGAGTTTGGATTGTAGAATCATCAAAGAATTGTACGGTGATCCCTGTCGCAACCTGCAAGCAGAACCCTCTATCATGCACGCATCTACAATCGCATCGTCCTGCAAGAGGAATCGCAGACGCTTGAAGCATGTCATAGAACAGCTGTTGCCCTTAATGAAAATCACAGTGATCCGGACTGCTTTTGGCTCCTTTTTAGCGCTCTCTCAAGCAGAAATCATGAGACAACTCCACAAGCACAATATCGACTGTCTTCATCCTTCTCCCAGGTATCTAGGTACTTGCCCAAATACAATGAGCAATATCACAACTGTATACTCTGTGTCCTCTCTTGTATTCCACATCATTAAGCCAGAACAGCCCCGCCGTTCATTCTCACTCTACATTTATAAAACCAACAACCTGAATATTATCCCTAGCAATCCCAGCAGTCATACCCCCGATGCCTCAACGCGGACGAACTACACCTATCCTCAATATCCCCCTTGCACATCCTCGCGATATAATCCTGCGACCTCTGCATCTGACAGAAGAAGATGCCGCCCTCGCTCATATCCTTGACCTTGGCGCCAACTGCGTCGGCCACACATTCCGTCTGCCCGTCGTCGCCCCTGCCGAATATCTTTTTGCAGCGGCAGCAGCGGCCGGAGCCGGCGCAGTAGCCCCATTCTGCGGGGGAGTATGTTATTGATAGGACTGTTGTGGCGAGGGCGAGGAGGAGATATAACTTCATTGTGCCTTGTGGTGCGGGTTGTGGTTCTTTGGGGGGTGCTTTGTTGTGTCAGTCATTTTGCGGTTGGTTGAGAGCGAAGCAAGGGTTGAGTTTGGGAGGGCTTACTTTGAGATTCCTTTAGTTTCGGATTTATGATAGGAATGTGAGTGTTTGAGGTATTTTGGTTATGAAAGCTTGATGAAAAGGACTTGGAGTTGTTATATATGCTCAAAGGATATTTCGCTGAGTGCAGTACGATGGTAACGTATACGACCGAGTTAAGTACTCATGGCGAATGTGAATATCATCGCCTTTGTCGAGCACAATCCATTTTTCAGCATTCATGAAAGTATTTCAGCACGGTAACTACTAATTTTGGAAATTTTGGTCTCCGCTCTTTCACAGTGTGGCCATGGCGGTGTTGGCCGTGTAAGTGGACGTGTCCAGCCACTTGAGCTAAACTGAGGGTCATGGAGAGAATGGAGCAGCTTTGCCATCCATCAGCATCATTTAAAGCGATAAGATATTCTGAAAATTCGCTCACCATGCATTGCACGCTTGTCATGTACATAGGTATCATCACAATTGGGGGAGATCCTTGAGGGCTACTGAACAAAGCCAGTTGTGGTACTGCAATTAAGCAGTGTATCAGGTTCTTTGTGTAATGCGCAATGATCAAGATCAGTGGTTCGTTAGATAGTGCTGCAGCTGTGTAATCGGCCGGAAACGTTCGTGATTTCCGTATTCGAGCACAATTTTCCCAAGTGCGGTCAGGCAGTATAGGACTATAGTGGTCACTCCCAACCTACGGTACATATAGCTCTACACTGGATCCCCCGCCAAGCATGTGCGCTCATCGATTTTTCTCATTGTGCTGTTTCATTTTTCTCCTTCCCGCGCCGGTCGAGACGTTTTCTAGTTCGCGCGCAACTCCACTCTTGAATTGTCACCACCACGCCTGAAAGAAAGCATGAGCACGATGAGGACCATGCACCCGTAATAAAGGTGGGGTGACATCTCTATAAAAAAGGAATGTCACGACGAGGACAGACCCGGTCTTGACTCGAATTGGCCTATTCACACTAACGCACGCCTTACTGTACATACAGAGGGAGAAACAATAAATCTTCCGGCAGTCCTCAAGTCATTCCACTAATCATGTGTCAAATCGTCCCACCATCAACATTAGCCGCGACGAAACGTGGTCTGCATACATAGATCGTGAGTTATACCCGAGTAGTTAAGTATTTGCAACACAGTAGTACTGCAATATCCACCCAGACAAGCCTATATTGGCGAACTAAGCTTCAAGCCCGGGGTAGAATATGTTTTAAACTGGCCTTCCGCATGGGATTCGCCCCGCATTTACGTTGCCAAATTAGCAGAAGTTTTACCCGGTACGCCTTTGCTAGCCCTTTATTACAAGGGTTACAACAACCCATCGACATCCTTTGACTCCATCTCGGTTGGGATGTGGGGTCCTCGAGTCCCTAGGTTCTGTCTGGGAGAGGTGAACAAGATGCAGGCCAAGACACGGGAAGATGGGAGGCGGACGGACATGCATGCCGGCAGCGCCGACGTATCCGGTCTGCGAAAAGGATTTAATTCCTAGCCTTCTGCAGAACGACCATCTGTCGTCCAGTCCCGTATCTGCCGAATGCAAACCGTCTGCCGGGTCGTTGAGTCGGCCCAGAGTGTCAAACGACCACCCGCTCTTCCTATCAGGCTAAAATCTTCTGTAACACATGCAGCTGGTCCTTCCTATTACAACATCACCCTTGTAATTCATTGCGTAGCGAGAGACATCTGTTCTCTGATGATCCTCCTCTTCTTAAAAGGGGTGGTTGTCCCTTCGGTGAAATGAGTTGCATTGTGTGACCAAACATCGTCAAATCAAGCCAACTTCCACACACAAGATGCGATCCTTCCTGACTGCTGCACTAGCCTTCGGCGCCAGCATCCTGGCAGCTGGCAGAACGTCTCCTCCAACCGGAGCCCTTGTCGTCGGCAATGGCCATTACGCGACCATCCAAGCAGCTGTGAATGCTCTCAAATCTGTCTCACAGGAACAAGTCATCTTCATCTACCCGGGTACTTACAAAGAGCAAGTCACCGTCAACTCTCTTCCCGGCCCGGTGAAGATCTACGGATACACCACCGATACGTCGTCCTACACTGCGAACCAGGTCACCATCACGGCGGCTCATAGCCAGAAGGACCAGCCCACGAATGATCAAACGGCCACTTTGCGTGCCGAGTCCGCAAACTTCAAGCTGTACAATGTGAACGTTGTCAACTCTTTCGGGCAGGGATCCCAGGCCCTCGCTCTCTCTGCGAACAATGGGGTATGATGGCCCTGACATTCGTTGACAAGACACAAGCTTATGCTAATTTATGTGCAGAACCAAGGTTACTACGGCTGCTCCTTCAAAGGCTTCCAAGACACCGTCTTCGCGGAAAGAGGATCTCAAGTCTTCGCGAACTGCTACATCGAGGGGGCCACGGACTTCGTCTTCGGTCAATCGGCAAATGCGTGGTTCGAGAAATGCACAATTGGAGTTCTCCCTGCCTCCATTGGCTACATCACTGCTTCTGGACACGCCTCAGACACCTCGAGCTACTACGTGTTCAATCGCGAAACTATCGGCGCGGCACCAGGTAAGAGCGTAACGGCGGGTGCTTACTATCTCGGTCGACCTTGGAGGTCGTATGCTCGCGTCGCCTTCCAGCATTCTTCTATTAGCAACGTTGTCAACGGCGCAGGATGGCACATTTGGAATACGGGCGACGAGCGTACCGACCATGTGTCTTTTGGCGAGTTTGACAATACAGGTGCAGGTGCCAAGGGCACCAGGGCCAAGTTCGCGACGACACTGAAGAGCGAAGTGAAGATAGCCGACGTGTTGGGAAGAAGTTACCGCTCTGCGTATTACTTCGATTCCTCGTACCTCTAGTCTTGCTGGAATTGTCAGGACCACACGCTGGACGCACACGCTGGACGGGTTGCCTGCTTGCTTGTCACATCTCGCTCACCTATGCTGCATCATCAAGCAGAGGTTGGCTTCCAGATACGGGAACGTGACTCAATTGCAAATCATCTACTTCAACCTATTGAGGTTCTTCGAATTGTATATTTCTTGATGTTATTTATCAATTTTACAACGGTAAGTCTGTCAAGTACATACTGCTCAAGCGCGATCAAACGCCAACGGCTCCATGCGATCTGAGTGTCGCAATTCTGGAGAGCAATTGCACCTACACCGTTGGCAAACCAGCGCAGTCGTTCATTTTATCTCACAAACCAATCCTTAGCGGCTGCTTTTCATGTCGCGCAGATAATGTCTTCCTATATGATGTCTAACTAACATAACGATATGGCCTCGTCCCAAGTGAATGGATGTCTAAGTCAGGAGAAGTAGTGAATTGGCAACACCCGGTGTCAATGCGATCATCCCGACACGATGCTTCACAGTAAATCCCATCCACTACTCTGTCTCTAAAGCATCCAAGTCTATCTCCTCGCGCCGTCTTCGAATGAGCAACCTCGCTTCCTGATCGGGAAGCACAGTCATACCGAGGGTCACGCACTCCGGAGTCGAATCGCCGGCCAATTTCCACTCATATTTAAGTAGCAAATGAGCCAGCGCAATCTTGACCTCGTTTGCCGCAAAGAACCGGCCCGGACAGGCATGCTGGCCGTGACCAAAGCCAAGGTGGTTGGCGCTCGTGCTCACCAAGTGAGCGTGCTTCCCCTGCTCAGGATCCTCCCGCATACGCAAGAATCGGTAGCCATCGTACTGGTCTGCCGCTGGATAATGCGAGGAGTCCCACATGTGCATCGCATCGGCTGTTATCTTCTCGCCCTTGTATAGCTTCATGCCATTGGACAGTTCCATATCTGCAGTCACACCGCGTCTCATGAAACCTGTATATGCCAACCTGTCAGCATAATTCAATAGCGGAAGAATAGACCATGAACTAACCCATGAGGACAGGCTGTGTTCTTTGAGTTTCTTTGAGCACGCTGTCTATCAACTTCAGGTTGTACAATGATGTCTTCTTAAGCCCGTCAGCTGTAAAGACATCTACAATCTCCTTCCGCAAAGGCTCGAACAGCTCCGGGTGCTGCGTAAGATACAGCATGGTCTTTACCAGCAAGTCGGCCGTGGTGTGAATGGCTACCAGAGACAAAGAAATCTGGTTTGTAGCCGCATCCTGGTTATCTTTGCCCTATCTCTCGAACCACTCAATTGAATCGTCGAACACGACGGTTTCGCCATTCTGAGCAGCTTTTCTCTTGATATTGTTCCGCCTTTCGATGTGAGGAGCAAGAACGCGCCGAGCGTCATTGAGCTTCCCTCTGAGTTCCCAGCAACGAGGCATGAACCAGTGAATAATCGGTCTCAGGCTTCTTGGCCAGGCAAGTAGTGAGTCGCCTAGTGAGAAGGCAAGAATTGTGTAATCTGTGGCGGCCTGATTGTTGGACTGGTCAGCACTCCGTTCAAAGAAACTGAAGAATCCAGCCGGGAATGACACATACTTTGACCCAGTCGTCGTCTCTGCACAAGTCCTCTCCCATGAAGACTCAGGATGACAGCTGGCTGACAATCCTCATTATGTCGACTTTAGGGTCCATGAGATGCCATTCTAGTAAATTGAGCATATGAGTCAGTGCCTTCAAACCATACTGTGAGCAACACATAACGGCTCACCTTCAGAATCTGTAAAGATTCTCTTCAAGCTGTGCGTTGCCTCTTTGGAAATAGGCCCGGTCAATTTTGCTGCGAGATCAGTTCAGTTAGCTCCAGCACCTCTTTAGCTGCAGGGGTAATCGTGGACGAACTTAGAGCTTTGGTCAAATAACGGTTTATAAGTTTCGGCAGTCCTTGGTTGGCAACGAAAGGTTCAAATCCGGGAATATATGCATGAGAGTCCTGTACACTTGTTAGCAATGATATTTACCATCGCTTAAGAAGGAGATTCTCGGGCTTCTCTTACATCCGAGGCTACTCCATTGAAATCAAGATGAGGATGACTCCTCACCTCGTCGATCAGATGGGGCGGGAGAACAATGACTTCCCCAAAGTCGCAGAGTAGCCTGTACGGAGAGTCCTTGTACTTCGCTCGGCCCTCGAGAAGCAGCTCTTTGCTGCGGACGAAGAAGTCATCCACACGGAGTTTGATAGTGAACTCGAACGTTTTCTTGGGATTCAAAATCGGAAATCTTTTCAATTTCCGGTCGCCAGCCCAGTGGAAGATGGAGAAGAGAATTGGCAAGACAACAATGATGGAAAGAGGCTGCTTCTCGAGCAGCTCTAAAATCCTGACCGCCATGTCTTGGGTTTTCAAGTTGGATTTCAGCTTTCAAAAGTTTATATCCTTTAGTGACTTGGTACGAAAAGGAACTGGTCAAGTCATGGATCCCAGGTGTTCCAGATACATTGAACGAATACAGCGGTCCAAGTTCCCTTTATATACATATCTCGAAGGACTTTTCTTAAAAATATTTATCCCTACTTCCATCTTGAAAAGTGACTCGCATTTGCAAATTGGTGCCAGCTAATACCAGCGGACCCTAGTCTCGTTCGAAAGTCTGTCGATCCACCGCGGGATCCGTGGAATGCTACCTCGCCTCGGGCGGCATCCACTCCTAGCCAAGAAATTACGCATGCCTCATTACGCTTTTAATTCAATCGCATGACTGAATGACTTGGAAGCGTTTGTTTCGTGCAGGCATAGCTCACAGCCATTGATGCATCTACGGGTCATCAGGCGGAGGTGTGGCCTCTAGGGGTCCGATTTCGGCCGAAGTCGCTCAGTTCCCTTTGAAGTGACGGAGAACTATATACTGTCGCCATGATACAAAGGTAGGACTAGCCCATTCTCGTCTTGCCGACATCGTGAGTGCCGAGAGCCCGGCATTGTGCCAAGTCCGGGACTGGGCGAGCCGAAGGCAAGCTTGTTAAAATCAAGGGTTCCCACTTACGTAGGAGGTAATTTTGAGAGAAAATATAGCTCCTCAACAAGGTCTCTTAGAATCCATGCCCAAGCTTCTCTTTGCTACAGAACATCGCGGACTTCCGAGACAGTTAGGCGACTACGTAGGCGAACTTGAGCCACTTATAATGCTGCTTCCTCACCATACAGCGTCTGCGGCATGCCTCCTCCATCAAGTAATGTCCGTTGTGGAGCGCTTCATCTGTCGGCGTGGAATATTTGGTTGTGTCCTGCATGCTGCGAATGCTACACTACAGTTGCATTGTCAACTCAAGTATATCTGCCAGTGGCACATCATACCCTGGAGACCTGCCACTTTTAAGCTCAGCAACACATAATATGCGATATGTCATGCATAGGAACATCACAAGAGGCCAATCCAGACCGTGCCCCTCCCTTTGCATGTCACATTGCTTGACACATACTCAATGCTCAATCCCACAAGCAGGCATATGGCAAGCATGTTCCAAGCGGGGAAGTGATCGTTGCTCTCGAGACCAAGTCCAATAGACCCTACGTTAGTCCAAGAGAACGCGAAGCAGGCTTTTCAGCGGCATCTACCTCAACCCTGGACGAGGCGTATTTTGCATGAGTTGGGCTGGCCAATTCCCATTGCGACCACTGATCGCCTGACCACTGACGCGGCTCAAAATTTGTCTTGAGCCTGCCTTGGTTCTCAGCAACTCCGATATTGTAATTCTCTGAACAGCATGGCAGTCATGAATCCTCGACGTCGATAGAAGTGCTAGTGTCCCCGCGGTATTGTTGTCATCGATACAAGTGGCGCAACGGGAGCGGCGCCGCCATTCTTTGATCCTGCGAATTCTCGCCAGTGCCGAACCCCCCATTGGCAACACCCTCGTCGGGTCCGACGCGGATGATACGTGTCAGGCCAGGGGATACACAGCCAGAGCTGATGGATCTCAAGCACCTTAGAATGCGGTGCAGAATTGCGGTGACTGGTCCAAGTCCCTCTGTGAACCCAGCTTCTCTCGCCACGACAGAAGCTGATCGTCTCGCGCGCTTACTGAGCCGCAGATTCGACTAATGAGAACAACACTTTGACTCAGTCAACGGCAAAAGATGATTTCACCCATCAGGCGCTCAGATTCATCAGTAAATTTATGTGGCGGAGGAGTTTTCTTTCGTGCGAGAAAATGAGGTTGAGTGAGAGCCACCTGTTCTTATCGGCGGCTCCTGCGCCAAGCACGTTGTAAATGCCGGACTCACTCAAACTCCGACCGAGTCACTCCGACTTGGGTAAGCCAGCGCGACATCACTGAGAAGGCAGCATTTGTCTATCAACCTTCCTTAGAGAAGTGATGCCCTCACACGCACGAATCTGAATGAGCCCAGATTGATAAACTTGCATGCTATTCAGCTTTTGCCTGCCGGAACCACAACGTGCATCTGCGACAATCTACCCGCCTCGGCAAAGCCGATCTTGATCTGTGCTCGTATCGGCTTTAAACCAGCAAACAGCCTTCTCTCTGCAACCTGCCACTTCAGTATCAATTAATTCTCATCAGCATCCATTCGCAATGACAATAGACAACAACGCCCTCGCCCTCCCGCGCATTCTATGCCTCCACGGCGGCAGCGTAAACGGCTACGTCTTCCGCCTCCAATGCCGCACCATCATCAGCCAACTCGTCAACACATTCCGATTAGTCTTCATGGACGCACCATATACGTCGAATCCGCACAAAGACATCGTCCCCGTGTACGGAGAATTCGGTCCCTTCTACCGCTGGTTGGCGTGGAACGAGGAACAGCCGAATCTACCCCCCTCTGCAGGCGCGGACGATGTCATGAACGCATGTCTCACTGCCATGGAGAAAGACGAAGGTTCTGGATCGTGGGTCGGTGTCCTTGGCTTTTCGCAAGGCGCCAAGATTGCAATCAGTTTACTGTGGGCGCAGCAGCGCGCAGAGCTTCTCTTGGGTCCGAATTCAGGGAGGACGGATTTCAAGTTTGGGGTCATCATGGCGGGGAGTGCACCCGTTGTTCATTTAGACACGAGATTCCCTCAACCGAGACATGTGGCGGATGCTACTATGTTTAGTACTTCGTTTGAGGACTGGCCTGATGCGCCGTATGAGGATCATGTGGTGGATTTTCCAACGTTGCATGTACATGGCTTGAAGGATCTGGGCATTGATAGACATAGGAAGCTGATGAAGTTGTATTGTCAGCCTGGACAAACCCGATTGGTTGAATGGGATGCTGGGCATAGATTGCCGATCAAGACGGTTGATGTGCAGCGGGTGGTGAGCGATATGTTGGCGATAGCGAGACAGACGGGGGTTATTTGAGTGCGGTATAGACAAAATAGATTAGGTAACGACATGAAATAGATGCAACGCTGTTTGTTATGCTGAGTCACTTACAACGGGCAATGCAAACGCGGTGTCTGAAAGAAAGTTGCTATGGTTGCGCAATTTTAAAGGCTACACAAAGAGATGTAAGTCTAACCACGACAGACACACGCTCCAATTCTCACACATGAAGCTCAAACAAGCCCAATGCCTCCTAAGGTATTCAATATTGTATGCACAGTAAAATTAGGAACCGCCCATCGCCAATGCAATTCAGCAAAAGAAACATAGTCCGCTAATTCCAGCTCCATCAATCATACAATAAACGTTTTGTATAGGTATGCATGCGTGCATGAGAAAAGTATCCACGCCATAATTACGTTGGCTCTCTATCGCCGAGCACCCCACTCCTCCTCTGACTATCGAATAAGTCCCAAGGACCTCAATCTATCACAATGAGGTTTGGGGTATGCGTTGGCCTCGGCCATCTTCTCCACGTCTTCGTAGAACCATCCCGTAGCGTCTTCCTGCATCCGCCGTTGAATGATGTTCTCGTGTTCACATCGATTTTGCAGGAAATGCAAGAAATTGGCCTCGGCTGCTCGGTCCAGCTGGGTTAGTTTCGATTTGCTGTATGACCGGATATCCCGGGGGTTGACGAAGTAGTTGATCTTGTGCCTTGGTGTGGTGCGACCCTCGGTGTAGGGGGGCTGAGGAGCATCCCAGTACATCTTGGGCGTTGATGAGCCGCTTGAGCCGCCGGTGAACAGGGACGAAATCATGGGCAGGATGAAGAAGATCAATATCGGCAAGAGCGTCAGCAGGTTCTGCAATCCACCTTGTTGTTCCTCTTCTTGTGCTTCTCGAGGTCGTCGCCTTGGTCTCGCGCCGCCGAACTGGTGCACCCGGATGCCCGGACCGCCGCCAAAGTTGAAGACGAACTGGGGTCCTGTATCGAAGGCTGCGTTGTCAGTAACGGCCATCATGATTTGACGTATGTAGTATGTAGAAACTCACCACCACCAAACCCGCCCCCTCCAAACCCTCCACCGCCGCCAAAGAACCTGGCAAACATCTCTTCTGGGCTCAACTCCTCCTCCCACCTGCCGCCGCCGCCACCACTCATGCCCCCTGATGGTTGTCGTGTAGCGAATCCAGAGAATGGGTTTTGCGCCTGGGCGCTCGCGAATCGATTGTCAGGGTCAATGCCAAACTTGTCAAACTTTTCACGCTTCTCCTTATCGCCTAATATACCAAACGCTCGGCTGACCATCTTGAACGCCTCATCTGCGTGTTCGTGCCCATTTTTATCCGGATGGGTCAGTAGTGACTGCTTGCGATACGCCTTCTTGATCTCGGATTCGGTGCAGGTCGTCTTGCTGGCTTCGAGGCCAAGGATGTCGTAAAATGCGGTGGGACTACATCTTCGAATGCGCAGAACAGCTTCTTTTTGCTCAACAGTGTATGCGCGCCCCTGGTTTCCTTGATTGTGTTCGCGGTATCGAGCCGAGCCGGAGCCGGTGCTCGCACCCGATGTCATCGCTCCGGGCATCGATTATATCGTTTGCTAGAGTCGATGACCAGATGACTAGAAGATGGCCTCGCGCAGCGCCAATTTGGGGTTCACTTTGCGCTGTGCTTCAGCGGAACAGTGTTGATGTGGGCTTCGGGTATGGGAGCGAGCGACCCCGGTTTTGCTAGTTTGGACGTCGGCTTCGAGATTGGAATCGACGGCTAAGATCGATGTCAAATTTTCAAAAACGACCAATATCGCTCTTCGCTGATTAGATAGGATGTTTGCAGTACACGAAAGCGGCAAAAACGGCGTCGTTCGCAAAGGAAGCTGAAAAGTAAAGTTGGTTGAACTGGTCTACGCAGACGTGGTCGAGACCGAATCTGTCCACTTTGAAGCACGAAAGACCGCTGACCCAGACCCAGTCAACACGGGTACGTACTGCTTGTCACGCCCCGTCTAGGGTCTCGAGCCGCCAAGCAAACATGCATCGATAGTGGATGGATGGCCTTTAGCTACCCTGCAACTGTATGGAATCGCTTCGGACGGCTTCTGCATACACTGGAGCAGTTAACAATCAGAAAAATGAGTATTCACGATACTCGGACTTATTTTTAGAATCTGACATGATATTATGTACGACGTTCAAAGTCGCACATGGACTTTCGGTGCAAGCAGGAGCATCTATGGTGTGTACTGGATTGGGGTGTGCTTAGACTAAAGACCTTCACAGGTAGACAGCAGCCTTCGTAAACTCCTCAAGAGCGCCACGTCACAAACCAGCCAAAATGTTCAATATAATGGCATTATATGTTCCCTCTCTGTATATTCAATTCTTTTTACATAATCAAGGAAAATAGGCTGTCAAGCATGCTGCGTCGCTGCCAAAAGCAGTGCTTGATCAACTCATCACGTGACCAATATGTTCCTACTGCGAGCTTTGGACATCAGTTTGCGATGGCCCTGGCGACATTTCGACTCGAGCAGTCAACCACATAAACCTCGAAAATGCAGGCAACAAGAGCGCTACTGAAGCGCTCAGTGTGGAAAGGTACGTCCATCAAACTCACTTCCTTCACCTTGCGCACAGAACTAACAATTCCACCAGGGCCGCACCTTGTGCCGTACGTTCGCAATCGAATTCCTATCTAACGAATGGCCTCTAACCCGACGCAGTCTTCCGATCGTATTCCCCAAAAAACAAGGCGGCAAGGTTCCTCCAGTCCGAACGCAAGCTCGATCCGCGACCGTGCTGCCCAACTTTGTGGGATTGAAGTTTGAGATTCACAATGGCAAGGACTACCACCAAGTGACGATAACGGAGGACATGGTCGGCCATAAGCTGGGAGAGTTCTCTCCGTATGTTGATCTCCTTTCAGTTGAAAATGCGAATCAGAAAACCCAAGAAAAAGACTAATTCTGGTAACAGCACGCGAAAGCCGAATATCTGGGACAGGAAGTAATCTGGTTGGAAAGAATGGGTAACGGAAAAGCATTGAAGAGGAGCATATTGTACAATCATGTAAAATACGGTAAATCGATCATCAGCAGCAAATGTTTCCTGGGTATTGTAAGCAGGAACAATTATTTCAAAAGATACCTCATTCTATGGTACACCTGCCATGTCGGTGATATAAAATATGAACAACGCCAGCCACCCCAGATCCGCAATCATAAGTCGCAAAACGCCCAAAACGCCAACTACCAAAAAGCCAGAAATTGAAGCCCGTCAATCAAAGGCATATTCCCATGGTAGTCCTTGAAATTCTAGCGGTAGAATTCGCTTCGCTTGACATTGACACCGTACTCCCCGACTGCCATGCCCAGATCTTCCATCGTCAGCACTGTTCGATTCTGACTTCCACCCTGGCCACCGCCTCCGTAACCGGGACGTTGAATGCCCAGCGGCGCACCCTTGCTTTGGTCCTTGTTGCCAGGTTGCCCGGCTTGTTGTCCTGGGATGGGGAAGCCAGCTGCTGCGCCAAGTGTGCCCATGGGATTGTTGGTATTGCTGGACGCCCGGATTCGGCTGTACTGGTAGGCATCTGCGGCGATGTCTGCTATGAATTTCTGCGTCGCGAGAGCGAGGAGGCGTGCCAGACGGGGATCTGTTTGCGGTGGTGGTGGAAGACCAGCTTTCGTCATGTAGTAGTTCGTGACGGCATCGGGTATCTATTTCTTGATTAGCGTGCTGATCGAACGCGATGCGGTCCAACAAGAAGCGACCTCACAATTGGAGCGTAATCGTCGATTTTGTTCAAGAACTCTCGCAGAGACGTATCCTTTCGAGTTGGCAGCTTGGGATCCTGAAGCGGCGCGATCTCGGGAGGCGGGTTCGGCCCATCGTGATGTTCAGGCCCCATCCCGTTCGTGTTGCCATTCTGTGTCGCTTGTTGCGAATCAGATGTTTCGGGGGCGTCACCAGCCATTTTGGATGCGAACAACTTGCTGTGATTTCGGATGCGTTGTTGATCGAAGGGCTCGATGGTTACAAGCATGCCATCGTTCATGGCGGATGCGTAGGGGCGGTCACGTGATGCACGTGATGTCAAACAAGTGCCAGAGAACGTACAGCGTTGGTGTCACAATACGAAGTCCCATGACAGTCGTTACTTGTTTACCCGAAATATGCCATTTGAAAACAGTGCTCTCTGCTTCAGCTCCGTATATTACTCATTTCTTCGTTTTTTCTACCGATCGAAGAAAAGTACATGTATGCTGAAGCTAACCACCATGTACTGTGGCCCTTGTTACTGTACACCACAGCAGCTATTTTCAAAATCGTGGAATTACACTGTTCCCTACCCATGAATGCTTGCACTATGCGCCAGAGCCTAGATTTCCAGCCTGTGTGCGCATCCAATTCCACGAGTCACCAAATTCAATTTTTGCCGGTCAACGCCGCTATGATAGCCATCCCATTATGTTTTCAATCCACCGCTCTAGGCGGACTGTTTTCGAGCAAGTCCACGGAAACCATGACCTTTTTCATTCGTGAGCCTATTTTCCCCTAAAGGCTGAGTCTGCCTTTCCGAATCACCAATCTAATGCCTTCAATACGAGTGATATCTGGCATCATCGATAGCGACGACACCCTCGATCGCAACCTCGTATTGCGCCAAGACCGCTTAGACGGGGAGCTTGAACTTCTTGCCCTTGAGCACCTTGGTGTAGTAGACGTAGAAGAAATCGCTGTAGAGAACGGTCTGGATGATGCCGGCGACGATGGCGATCCAGTCAAACTTGTACTTGGTGTCCATGAAGTATCGATAGATCCAGTTGGGGATATACAAAGCTCGATAGCTTCCGAGTGCGAACAGGTAGTGCGTAGTGATGGTTTCGGCCTCGCCAGTTCTCTGGAGCATGAAAAGTTGTGGCAGAATGGCTACAGACTCAAGCCAGATGGAGAAGGCCCAGAGGATTTCGGAAATCGTGTACTTGTAGGGGACGAGAATGGCGAGAACAGCAGCTCCGCCGAGGAGGTATTGGACACGGAAAGTATCGACGTTGGGATCGTTCGTGGGCTTGTAGGCATTGGTCATGAGGTAGATGATGTAGCCCTGAGAGCCTATGAAGGTTATTTTGAAAAACAAATTGTACAAGCTGTCCGTTGAGAATATATCTGCGCAGACACAGTCAGTATTGTGGTTCGAGGCAGCAAGTCGATGGCAATGCGATTATCGGGGGCCGAGATCATACCAAGGTATCTTGTTACGTAGACGAATAGATAGAGCGCCTGCGATTTGAATGAAATTCCGGAACAGCTCTGTCCCAGTGTCAGTGAGGGAATGGTCAGGGGGACAGCAGCGTCGCATGCTCACGTACGTTCAGCTGAACCATCTTGTGCAATAGAATGAAGATACTCGCCAGATGCGAGAAATCCGCTATAAGTGTTTGTTAGTAAGGCTGGCGATACATTTCGGTGCGAACAACGAATCCATCTCGCAATTAGTGACATCGAGAGGTGACGAACCAGCAACGCGGAAGACGTTTAGGACCATGGTGTCGCGCTACGTCCTGAATTGCGCCTGGGCTAAAAAGTCGGGTTTACAGCCGACGACTGGGACAAATGCGACCAAGCAGGTATGAAATTTTTGAGACGTGTCGTCTGGCAGAATTGTGATCCGAATTGGAGTTCTGATGTATCGGTGGATGGAGTTGGATGGACAAAGTGGGAATTCAAGGGAGCTGTGGTCGCTGCCGCTTGCATGCAGGAAAAGGACACGACGCGGTAGTGGACAATCGATTGGGAACGATGCGCCGTGGTGAGCTCATAGGCCCACTTTGCACCCAGGTACACAGGTGTCATTAGCGTCTGCGCAGGGACAAAAGCTGTGCCATGAGGTACCGATCAAGGGGTACGCATCTGCCAGGCTGTCTGACATGTCGAGCAACGACCAATCACTGCCGGTGACAGAACAAGCAGACCCTGAACCCGTTAGACCCATGCATATTACAATGGGAGTCAAGCTCTTCTTCTCTAGGTTTTCCGCTTGAGATATACCAAGCTGGGTAAATTTTATTACAGTTTCCTTCAGTCCGTAGCTGCTGACCCACACTAGGTGCTGGAGCTTCAAGCTTCAGCAAGCTGAGGCCATGTGCCCGGTTTGCCATGTGTCATTCTGCCATGACATGTCTGGTTCTTGCTGGCATTGATTTCATCACAAGGCTAGAACTCCCAGGTTGATCGATTTCAACAGGAAAGGACTTCATTTCACAGTTTGTCTGTCCCGTTCTTTTGTTTTCATTGTCTCCACAGCTGGGGTATCTTATTTATATCCCTCGTGGTCTGTCTCGACCACGGCATAATTAGATCGTCTCCTTGCACCACATCCAGCAACACCTTGCAAGTGCTCACAGGCATTTTCGAGCTGCGATCACGGTCAGTTCTACTCATCGAGCATCTTTCAGTACATGAGGTTGTGGCGCTGAAATGGCAGGACCTTTTCGCGAATAGCGAATGTGCGGGCACCCAGATGAATGAAGTACCTTAAGTTGAGCGACTAATTTGTTTCACGAAAGACGGCCCGCGCCTATGAAAACTATCTCTGCTTCTGATTTCCTTTTCGCAATGAAAATGCTCCGAATGCATCGCGAAAAAGCTATGAAAGCCGACCGCGACACCTTAGTAATGATGAAGGCGCCACACTCGTGGTGACACTCACAGCCTCTCCACATTCGGATCGGAGCCGTGGCGCAGCCGCCTGCACTAGCCCAGCTTAGCAACTTCGGGGTGACGTTATTACAAATTGCCTATTGTGGGGCTTGGGCTTGGCTCGATGGCGATTCCATCACCATCCTCGGCCGTCCCTCCAGTTCTCAGCAATCGCCTTGGCTACAGATTTGTTATAATAATAACCTATCCGCCCCGCATATTGGACATCCAAGTCGTCAAAACCAACAACGAAACAATTGCCGAAGCTCAGATCATAATTCCATTGTACAATCGGCTTACACTGCTGTTCACCGAGCCTAGAGCGCATTTGTCATCACGAAAGGCTTAAAGTAGCAGTCTACATCCTTCACACCAGACGCATCCCAAGAGTTTTATTTTGCCCTCACGCAATACTATCTTCATCACCACTGCCGTCGCTACACTCCATAGCTATGGCTGAGCTACCCGGGACGCAGGAGCATTCGCTCTCCGAGTCAGACGGATCGGAATCAGGCTGGGTTACCATCCGCGTCAGCCATCGCAAGCAGGAATATACCTTTCAACTCCCCGACGACGCCACAGTACCCGATCTGTTCGACGAGATTGCCGCATCTCTCAGCATTCCCCAGTCCAACCAGAAGATCTTCGTGCCCAAGGGGCCTCTGCTCAAAACACCCTTCAAAGACCCCTCCATGGCGCTCACGGCTTTGCAGAATAAGACATTGACGCTGATGGGCTCGGGTGTCGCGGAGGTGCAGGCTGTTCAAAACATGTCGGAGAAGGTCGCCCAACGGAATGCGGCTCGCATAGCTCAGAAATCCAAGGCGAATCAACTGAGGAAACATAGCCGGAGGACACCGTCTGGTTTGTCAGACGACGCAAAGTACACATTCCTCCAGGTGCGCCCCCTGCAGGGCTTGCCGCATCCCGAGAAGAGCCAGTCCCTTTTGATGAGGCTGAAAGAAGACCCTGGAATCAAAGCAGCGATGAGGAAACACAAATTTACCGTGTCTCTCCTCACGGAAATGGAGCCCCTGTCCCACACGCAAACCACTCACGAGGACACCTCAAGAATTCTCGGACTGAATCGCAACTAAGGAGAGGTGATTGAGCTTCGTCTTCGGACTGATGCGCACGACGGTTACAGGGACTACAAGACCATTTGGAAGACATTGTGTCATGAGCTGGCGCATAACGTCCATGGACCGCACGATCGACAATTCTGGGATCTCTGCCATCAGATTGAGCGGGAGGTCGACGCTGTGGACTGGAAATCTGGCGGACACACGATAGGCGAGACCTCTCGGTACACTATTTCCGGGCAGGCGAATGAGGAGGACGATGATCATGAGGACGACGGCGGATGGATAGGTGGCGAGTTTGTGCTCGGCGGAGTCAGAAATGAGGGTACAGCCATGACTAGACGAGAGATTCTTGCGCAGGCAGCCTTGGAGCGGCAACGAAGGCAAGATGGCGCCGAGAGAAAGGCTTGTGATGCGGTGGAGAAGGGTTGGCGGCCATGCCAGCGATCACAGCAACCGAGCGACAAGAGCGAGTAATGGGCATTCAACATAGCATTGCTTTCCGGTTTTGACAGCATAGCGTTTTATTTGTCTTTTATACTTTAGCATATTTCATGTTTGATGGAAGCATAGGCGTTCGCATGGGATTGAGTGGTGGATTTAATTCACAGAATACTGATGTCGGGGACCTCATGATGAGTGGTCAATCAAGACAATTGGAGATTTTCTCAGTTCGGTGATTTACCTGATGACATATAATACAACAATTCATGACAAGATGCCAGTGTCCATCTCCATCTCAATAAGGCAATGGATCGAGGTCCAGACCCTTAACGTTGAAATGAAAAGAGTCATTACGTGAATAGCTCCCGGTATCAATATCCAATCTGCCGCGAATGCACTCCCGCAGATCAATATCCGCATAAATCAGACCGCTATCGTCCTCCCACTGCGGTCCGGCAACAACATTGCCGAAAGGGTCCACGATCGACGATCCGCCGCGAGAAATCCAGTCTCCGCCCGATTTGGCAGTCTTGGATGGCACCTGAGCACTCTTTGCGCCCTGGACAGTCTTGTCGCCGTCCTCGTCGCAGCACAAGACAATTTCATTGCCATCTTCGTCAAAGACCGACTTTCTTCGCTTTTGTCTCGAAGGGCTCGTCGACGGGAGAGCGATCTCGAAGCCTTCCTCGGTGATTGTAGAGCTGCGTCGTGCTCTGCTGCGAGTGGGACTGGTTCGCGATGATGTTTGCGCAGGCGAGGCATCTCGTCGAACGGCCATGTTGCTGCTTACGACGAAGCAGCGGCCTTCAATGCCGATGGTTCGCATGAGACTGAGCCATGCGTCACGACCGTCGGCCGTCGGGGCCAGGTACAGGTTGATGTTTTGAGAGTACAGTGCTTGTCGGACGACGGGCATGTAGTTCTCCCAGCAGATTGCGGCGGCCAGGTTGACGCGAGTGCCGCGAATAGTCGTTGAAACGGCCTTTAGCGTGGACGGTGACCCTTGAGCCCACACGAGACGTTCGGTTCCAGTCTAAATAGATCATTAGTGTCAATGCGGTCTTCTAGTAGTCCATTGGAGAAGGGAATAGTGACAAACCGGCATGACCTTGCGACGTTTCCCAATGATGCCTGCTGTTGGACACACGTAGACGACGGAGCAATACAAACTGCCGCCAGCCTTCTCAATCAAACCCGTCACAATGAAGACGTTTGTTTCCTTTGCGATCCTCTCCAGCTCCTCTCTTGTGCCATCACCCCTCGTCCCTCCCTCCTCCTGCCCAGAAAGCTCTCTATTCACCCATTTCTGCCCCGCACCAGCTCCGTCGCCGACGGTATCCCCCAGATCGATAGCATCGTCGAAGTACTTGGCGAACTCCTCCCTGCCTTCATTAGTCCTCTCGCCAATGACGCATCCGAATGCCGTGCCACGCGGATACCCTCCAATGAAAGCCTCTGGCAGCAAGAAGATGTCAATCCCACGCGCAGCGGCCTGGCGGGCGAGATCGGCGATTTGACGGAGAGTGCCAGCTTTGGTGGGGTTGCTGGCCGGGGACGCAGTTCCGACGCGGATTGCTGGCATGACGATGATTGCGTGATGTAAAGTACAAAGTATGTGAGGGGGGAACTTGCCACGACTTGATAAAAAAAGTCAATATGGGAAGAGGGGAAAAAAGGGTTTCAGTATTCACAAGAAATTCCCCGAGACGATCAGGAGGGGGAAGGGAAGCTGCGGGCTTGGCTACCGATCATATGATGTGGCAAGGTCGAGAAGCTCCAGTCATTGCCCCTCTCGAGCTTTATAAGCTTCCGGCCACGAAGCCGAAGCCGAGTGGATTGACGTTGAAAACAGCGAGCTTGGCCATCGTGGCTGAAGCAATGACTCCCGCAAATCATGAATGTCGATGCTGCTGCAGACTTACCATCTCTAGAGCACAGAGTCAATTGCTGATCATATTCGTCCAGTTGCCTTTCTCTTATATACACGAACAAGACCACATGGCACGAATTGGTTGTAGGTATCCTGTCGAGTACATGCTGGTAACGTGAATAGAGTCAAATAGGTACTGCTACAACTAACACTGTTTTGCACGCTTTTCGCATCCGAGCTCTGAACACTAAATTGGGGACAACCTTTGGTCTTTGTGATTCTCTGCAGTTAGACGTTTCGACCCAGCATATTCATCCCGCCCTCGGCGAGTCGATGACTATAGAATACAAGATCATCGGGAAGAAGTCACTATTTTTATGGATCTGGTATGCTATAACTCTAATCCACGCGTTCCGTAACTTAAAGTCGAAATCGACCGAGTCTGTGTCCGCGTTGGATTGACTTCATGTACACGAACTAAAGCCTTCGGACAGTACAACACTTTGCAAACACCATCAAGCGTTTTCTTAACTATTCAGAATCGTCAGCAGTTATAGATTCGTTCTCTACTTGGTTGGAAGTTAAAGCCATAGCGCTCTCAAACTCTCTAATCGTAATGTAATCCCCAGCCCTCACACTTAAACGATCTCGATGCCCGCCCGCCCGTTTCATCAACCTGAGCGCAGTCATCAGGGTTGATCTGAATCGAACGGTCTCGAGCTCAGCTCGAAAGTTATGCACAACTCCATGAAAAGTATACACGAACTTCATTCCTGAGAGGAACATCTCGATTCATCCCATTTGCCGATATTACCCCATGTTTCTAAGCCACGATTTTTGCAGCAGAAGTATTTCTCCGAATCTCCTATAACAGGATCTCGCTGAAGGAATTGATCCTTCCGATACCTCTCATTGGCCTGGCTGGTATTTTACTTCCGTCGTTATGTTTCACTCGCTAAGACTTGCCGGCACCGCCCGCTCCGATCTACGACGCCACAACCTAATTCTGATAGTTGTCACATTCCATCCGGGGGATTCGGTTCATGTTTTATATTTTCATGGCTTACATATTGAGTCATCAACATGGCAGACTCTCAGAACTATGTGCATGTAAATGCGTATATGAGGTCCGAATTATAAAATGTGCTATAAGTGCTGCTATCTAAACTTTCACTTCTGCAGCAGGTCCCGATAAAGAAAGATTACCGATGAACTAGGAAACCAACACACACACAACTCAATTTTCTACGAGTATCATCGCCAAAATGAAGTCAGCATTCGTCACTCTTCTTATTTCCCTCTTTGCCGGTGTCACTCTGGCCGCACCAACGGGCATGAATGCCATGTCGATGGTGCCGCCAACGCAGGTCAAAGCCCTTGAAGATCTCTACCGGAACAAAGCTGCTCTAGGACTCAGCACAGATGAGATGCAAATTTTTGACAGATTCATGTACAATCTCCACAAGAGAGATTCCGCTGCTAAGTCCCCCGGAGCGATCGCTGGTGATCTCTCCAATAGTGCCGAGAGCGCTGATGACAAGCTCGAAGGTGGTGCCATCGGTGCCAAGAAGCAGTTGCAAAACGGTGCCAAGGGTGCCGCTGGAGATCTCGTCAAGGGAGCCGAGGGTGCGGTCAACGGCGCCAAGGGCACTGCTGGTGATACTGTGAACACTGCTACCGGTGCTGCGAACGGCGCCGTGAACAGTGGCAAGGGAGCTGCTACTGATGCCGCGAACACTGCTACTGGAGCTGCCAACGGAGCTGTTAATGGTGCGAAGGGTGCCGCTGGCGATGCTGCGAATGCCGCCACTGGTGCTGCGAATGGAGCTGTCAACAGCGGCAAAGG